>JAJLTW010000031.1:0-101761 GCA_030564125.1 Myxozyma lipomycoides
GTGTGTCATGCACGTGACCCTTTCCTTTGAGTTGGGGGGAGGGTTCTAACATTTTTTCTCTTCGCGAAAACGGACAAACTCGATGACAACGAATAACTTAAGCAAATAATTTCGAAAATTCATTCGGCAACCGAACACACATGTCAAAGGAAGTGGTGAAGATGACAGTGCCACGACATCTGTTGGTGCGGCAGTCTAGGAGTAAGTCTAGCTCAGGTGGTATCCAGGCGCTGTTTAATGCTCCGGTCGGTGTTCAAGCTCCGCAGTTCCAACAAGAATTTGTTACACGACCGACAGCAAAGTTACCAGAGTATAGACTATTGTTGTCAGCGTTGGCGCAGAAAGATACGTTCATAATATGGGCTGCATATTTACAGTTCCGAGAATCGTTTTTGGGAATTGGCGATCGGTTTGAGCACCGCCGGAAGATGCAGTTGGTTGAACGTAACTTGATGACCAAGGTTTTTTGCTCAATCAGGGCTAAGAACACTTTACAGATGCGAATTCAGTCTTTACGAAGGAATGAGATGGATGAATATGGGTGGAATTTTGCTGGTGCGAGTGGTGTGGCTTTGGATTGGCCTATCGAACGCTTGCCGGAGCTGTCTGAGCAAAGTCGGGAGCTGTTGCAACCATTACCATTAGAACGACAGGAGCGGGCAAAGTCATATCACTTGACGTCTCAATTTGAGCATTCACTTGCATTCCGAAGGAGTTTGTATGACCGGATAAACCTTATGAGGGAGGATATCGAGACAATATTTGGCGAGCTTAACTCGATTGAAAAATTGCATTTTTTGGATTTTGCGGCAGCAGTGTGGAGTATAGCGGATGTGAAGAGGATTTGGAGTGAGTTTTATAGCGAGCCAGGTACTGCGGACGTATTTGCATGGAATTCGTATATCGGGGCAATATGTCGGACCCGGTCGAGGTTATTGCATTTAGTTACTGGTGTAGGGCATTTGAAAGTACCGAGTGCGAAAGAGTTACGAGAAATTTTAGAGGATGCGTCGGTTAAGATAAGCGAGTCTGAGAAGCAGAGTCGAGGGTGGACTGTGTTTGACGCGGCCAGGGTGGAATTATCTTGGTTACGACAGCTTGAGAACATGGCCCAGGCGTTTCCGACCGCGCTTGACTTGATTGAACAGATGATTGCTGAAGGGGTTGCACCGAACACAGCGACATATGACACCTTGTTGCTTGCGATGGCGAAAGGTGGATGGCTTGACGATGCAAAGGAGTTTATTGAGCGGCTATGGGGCGTGACTACCGAAACGGTTGATCAATTGACTGTCGAGGTCGAGACCGACACCATCAAGGTCGGTCACAGACTTTATCCGACCAGTAATACCATTGTGGCGATTCACAACGTGTTTGTGCGCAACAACGCGGCCGAAGAAGGGTTTAAGCTAATTAACGGAATGCTTCGAAAATATCCACGGATCCCGCACTTGCGACGGGCACGAGATGTGTTTGCGGAGCAGTGGTTGATGCGAGCAGAGAAACCATGCAACGTGCAATTGGTGACGAAAATTTACGGCAAAAACAAGCACTTTACTACTCAGGGGGAGATTGAAGATCACTTGCGGGCGCAGTTTGTGTTGCGGCCGATTAAGTTCAACGATGCCGAAGAGGAGGAAATTATGTCGAAACTACAGAGGGATCGCAAGCAGACCAACATTACCGAGTTGCTTGTGAACGAAATTGACGAGCAGGCCAAGCCGTGGTTGCAGGTTGCCCGACGGCGAGAGCGGAGGATGAATGCATAGATCAATAAATAGATCAAATATTTCGTTATTGGTTTACAGTAAAATTTTATACCAAGCCCCACTGGTTGACAGGAGAGTCATGGAAGCATGGGCCACGAGCGGTCATCGCATACGTTATACAAAATACACTATATCTCGATGGTTAGAGACGCTCATGTTGGGATTGCGTTCATTGTGTCGACCCACCCCCCCCCCCCTCCCCGCAATCACGCATCCGTCGTATTGTTTGTAGACTAATCTTGATTGCAGCAAGGTTTGGCGGTGAATAATTTATAAATATCACGGTTGTTGCGGAATGGGTCCATTCATATATGTATGTACCACATCCACCGGATGTTGTTCACTAAATAGCCACAACCTAGTACACCGAGCGAGCGAGCGAGCCAGGCAGCAGCGAGTCGCCCCCGGGGGGAGGGAGGGTGGAACACAAGCGAGAACCGATCGCAACGAGTGGTGATAGCGAGTGTAGCTACTGCTTGGTTGTCATTCAGATATGTGCAACATTAAGTTATCCAATCAGACATAAGTAATTGCTGTGTGCGACCCCAGCCCTTGTTTTTTGTTGAAGATTGCCCTGCTCGACAGCAGGGTAGCTACCCTAACCACCGGTGTAGTATATAACGTAATTACCAGGTTCCGGCCTCTACACTCTTTATCTTTCCGAACGGGGGGGGCGGTACTGACAACTAACCACTACTATTCTGTATACGGAGCCATTCTCGGTCACTTTTACTGGTTTTAGTTTACTGCGCCGGTTTCTAGACATTTATTTAAGGTGTTAACTAGAATATACCCTCTATCCACCGACATCGATACCTTGTTATCTTCTAACAGTTCTCTGCCCACACTCGTAGCCGACGCCAGCGGGCTGACTCACTGGCAGCGAGTCAGCCCAAAAAAAAAAAAACCATCAGGGGGAGGGCGCGTGCGTGAGCCTGACTCACGGCCAGGCGCGAGATCGACGCCGTGTATCGTCCATTTTGACGCTGCATACATACCTGTTGTTACATTTCTGCCGTAGTGTGTCCCAGTGCAGGTCTGCCGCTCGCGAACACCAGACGAAACTGCCAATCGTTTATAGCCTAGCTCAACTATCTCGTAGGCGGCACCAGAAACAAGCAGCCACACGATACAGTGGCAATAGGCAGTTCAAGCCGTAATATATCTAATCTGTACGACCTCCGGTTCCTCGCCACGTTTTCGTAGAGCCCTTCAAAACCCTGGCGTCGCAAGGTTTTTTCCCAACTGACGGATGTTCTCAGTAAATGCGCGGATTGCGTGATTGCAACTGCACAGTCCGTCGCGATGTACGTTATATGTGTACATATCGGACATGGCCAAACCAGCATTGGCATGTAGTTTATATAAATATCTCCAAGACGAACACAACCCCCCGCAACCTTTCTTTTTTTGTAGTCCGGATTAAAGTCCGGCCATACAGCTTCATCCAGAAAGCCAAAGTAATCATTGCCCAATTCAATGTCCTCAACTTCAGGTAGATGCGACTTCCGTATTGAAATATTGAACCCGATGTGTGCTAACTGACATCGGCAGGCTCCTTCGTCGAGAAGGATCATAACTATGAGACCTCGCCTACGGTGTCTCCGTCTTACACTGCGGACGACCAGTCTAACGATCCAGACAAGATCCTGGCGCTGCTGCTGAAGGAAGGTCCCGGGTCATGGACCGAAGAAGAAGAGCGGAAGGTCACCCGCAAGACCGATTGGCGAGTGATGGTATGGGCATGTTGCATGTTCTTCTCGCTCGAGCTCGACCGAGCAAACATCTCAAACGTCCTTACAACCGACTTTCTTGCTAACAACGGCATGACCACCCAGGACTATAACCTGGGCCAAACCGTGTTTATTGTGTGCTTTTTGGCGCTGGAGATTCCGTCCCAGATGGTTATCCGGTATTTTGGTCCCGAGAATTGGATTCCAGTGATGATGACTGCTTGGGGAATTGTGGCACTATGCCAGGCATTCGTAACCGATCGTGGGTCATACCTTGCCACCAGAGCTCTTCTCGGTGCTTGTGAAGGTGGATTTATCCCTGGTTTGGTGTTGTATCTCACTTCGTTCTACAAATCTCACGAGCTCGCCCGAAGATTCTCATGGATTTGGGGTGCTTCTACTATGACCGACGTCGTGTCCGCATTGCTTGCTGTTGGCATCCTTCAAATGAAGAGCGTCAGAGGTTGGTACGATTGGCAATGGCTATTCCTGATCGAAGGTTGCCTCACCACCGTGATTGGAATCGCTACCTATTTTGTGCTGCCATCAGTTCGCAAACCATTAATATCAAGAGTTTACACTGCTCGTGAATGTGCAATCTTGCGCGCCAAAGTCATCTTGGACGATGAATCCAAGACCGCTGCGTTGGAACGTGGTCGTCATTTCCACTTCTCTGCCGGAACATTGTTCTTTACACTGTTTGACCGATTCTTGTTCCCCATTTTCTTGCTTGGATTCTTTGGTTTTATCCCATCACTCCAAGCAAAGCAGTACATGACCATCCAGTTTAAGGCAATGAAGTTCACCACTTTGCAGTCCAATTTGCTCACCATCCCGGCCTCATTGATTGTTATTGTTCTGATGGTATTGATCTCAACCTTCTCAGACCGAGGTCGTCGTCGATGGATCTGGCCAGTGATTGGTGCTCTCTGGGTCGTACCATCGCTGATTGCACTGCTTACATTACCAGAAGACGCTTCTCGATGGGCTCGCTACGTTTGTGTGACGTTGGTGGTCGGATACCCTTACTTCCATCCGGTCCTGATCGCATGGGTCTCTCAAAACTCAAACGATCACGAGCGTCGTGCAATCAGTGCAGCATGGTACAATATCTTTGTCCAATGCGGCAAGATTGCTGGTTCAAATATCTATCAAGCTAAGGATAAACCATTTTATCATACCGGTAATTCAGCATTAATTGGAATCGCAGTTGCTACTGCAGTAATCTCTGCCAGTACCGGTGCATTCTTCACATGGGAAAACAAGCGACGACAAAAGAAATGGGATGCAATGACTGATGAACAACGAGAACATTATAATCTTACCACATCCGATCAGGGAAACAGAAGGTTGGATTTCAAATTGTACACTTAGGATTTTTAAAAAGAAAAACAAAAGTTTTGATGATTAAAACGTGGCGTTGGGTTATTTATTTTTTTTTTTTTTTTTTGGTTTTTATTTTATTATCAGGCATATATATTAATCTTAATAGATTAGATCATCATATTCCCTAAATTGTGTTCTTTGATATAATCCGGCCCCTTCTCATCATATTCAGCCTTTGTGATCATATCATGATTGTCTAATGTCCATTTTTGCATTCCTCTCCACCCATCAATCAATGGATTTGATGCCCTGTGAACATCAAATTCAAATCCAACCGGTAACAACGCTTGCAAGTCTGTGTGTAATCTTGTATCAAACCCATCCAATAAACTATACCCACCAGTTAAAAACACATCTTTCGCAATATCAAGTCCCTGATCTCTGGGTAATCGTCGTAAAATCACATCTGATCCAAGCTCGACTATACCTGCCTGATCTACACCTGCGATCGACGGCTGAAATAAAACTTCAGGAACTCGAACTCGCTCAATATTAAGATGCATCTGGTTTGCTTCTGCTTTACTTTCCGGATCAAATGGTCTAGATCCACGAAGGAATGCATGTACAAGCGATGACTTCCAATCATCTGCATGCTCATCCAGCACAAACTCAGGATCATGTAGTAACAATTGCTCCTCCACTTTCCGTACAGCTTCAGCCATTTCTTCATCTTCTTCAGTGTCTGACGCATTCGCAATGTCACGATATACAGCCCAATCATCATCGTTCGCACCAAACGTATCATCCGGATCATCTTCACCATCAGCTAATGGTCGTCGACGTTTCCGAGACGGCGCATCGCTTGCAAGGTTAGCGATAGATTTCATCCGTAATTGCGACGCATGCGATTTCCGATTATTTAAATCTTCTCGTAATCGTTGCTTATCTTTGATCCGTTGTACCAATTTCGCTCGTTGTTCACGTCTGGCTGTAATCCATCCGACAAGATCTCGATCTCGCCATTCAGCATCCTTTTGTTCCTCTGCTTGTTTTCGTTCTTGTTCTGCTTGCTTTTCTGCTTTAGCCCGCATTCGTGCGTCGTAATTAGATTTCATTAATCTTTGATGTCGCTTCTGTCTAATTTGTGATTCATCTAATTGCTCATCTGGGATATCGACTAACGGGAATGTCTGGTCTTCTTCATCTTCATCACCAGCATCATCTTGTTTCCGTGACCGACGAATCGACCGTTCGAGTTCTTTTATCCTTTTAGTAAACTTATTCTCATCCGAAAACCCTTCATCATCAAGAAGTCGTTTATAATCACGCTGACTCAACACAGCAGATTGTGATTCAATCTCCCGATATCGTTCCAAATCCGCTTCTTTCTGAATTAATTTCTCAAGTCTATTCTTCGCAGCTTGTTCTTGTAATCTCCGACCTGCCTCTTTTTTCCGTTCGGCAATCTTTGCTAGTTCTTCTTCTGACTTAGTAGGTTGGACTATCTCTGTGAACGGAGCCTGAATAATATGATCTCGCTTATCAAACTCATCAGCGGTCGAATCATCCCAGCTTAAAAACTTATCAACCGTATCTCCATACGACTCTGCTATAAAGCAATGCTGATGTACCAACATCTCAGATTGCTGAGGTGACAGCCGTAGTGGTAACGTAGGATATTTCAACTGAATTAAGTTTTGTAAAAAAGTAGCAGCACTATGACCGCCCCAATTCAATCGCTTAGCTTGATTCCGAATTGGTACTCCGTTGAATACTGGAATTACATGTGTCGATTCATGACCTGAAGATAGTACTAGTCCGGTATGCCCTTGATTGTAATAATATGAAAATAAAGAATCAATTCCAAATTGAGCTGCGGGCACCCTGTAATTTTCAAATAGTAATTCCATCATATCTAGGCCATTAGCCAAACTCATTCACTCACAATCACAATACTCACTTCTGTGTTGTGCTAATGGTGTCGAAAGCAACTCAGACATTACAATCGGGTTCTCCACACTTCCGTGGGAGTCTACTCCAAGCTTAACAAACACATAATCCAGTATGGTCTCGAGGTAATCCCAATTCGAAATCAACTGTCCATCAAACGGAGACCGTACTGCCTGTCGCGAGTTCGCATCATAATTCGCATCTGATCCAACTAATGTAAATGTTTTTCCAACCTTTCGTTCCCTATACCGAGCCATTTGAGTCGGGAAATCAAGTCGTGGTGTACCATCGGTAGCGAACCCTGCTCTGGTATGCCAACTGCCCAAGTCACACACAATTGGAACCCCGGATTTGTAATCTGTCGCTACCGGAATAAATGTAGGTATTCCTACCTCCGGCAGTGGGTATACCTTTGGCGGAGGTCGTTCTGCCATGGTTATAGTACTTAAATAGTCGATTTGGTCACTGGACTTTGTGATCCATCAACAAACACACCTAGCAAACCATAAATCTACCGCCGCCTCTCCCCCCAGGGGATATTTTTACCCGGGCTGGACATCTATAGTAGGGAAAACGCGCGACACCAACGCGACATGAAGACATTACTTCATTTTCAAAATAATGGTCTCAAATCGTGAATGAGCATTTCTAAGCCAGTTATAGTCAAAGCAAATGGGGTTATTTGACGCGTTTTCAAAGGCAGTGTTGCCAGATAGTTCGAATTCTTTCCTTGGATTTGGAAAGAAGCAAGACAATCCCACTGTGGTGGTGGTGGACGAAGATCCGTCGACGACCTGGTCTGCGCCAGCACCACCACCACCAGTTCCATATCAAGAGAGTAAGATTGTACCGGCTGCAAATATAGTTCAACCTGGTGGATTTTTTCAGTATGGACACCCAGGACCGGTCGCAGATGTACGATTTTGCAAAGAATATGTGACCGCGTTTGACCGGCGAATGCGGAATCCCGCATGGGTTGTGGAGCATTTTACCCCGGCTTCACTTGCGCGGGACAGCAACAATCATGAGGTTGATAGGAAAAAATCAGTATTTATTGAAGATGAAGCGATTCCAATTAAATTTCGTGCAAGATTGGCAGATTACTTCCGTAGTGGATATGATAGGGGACATATGGCTGCCGCCGCTGACGCAAAGTTCTCGCAAGAAGCGATGGACGAGACTTTTTTGTTAACCAATATTGCACCCCAAGTTGGTGATGGATTTAATCGTGATTACTGGGCTCATTTTGAGGATTTTTGCAGAAGACTTACAAAGTCGTATAATTCTGTTCGAGTCGTTACTGGACCGATGTATCTTCCCCGCAAGTACCCAGACGGAAAGTTCAGAGTGTCGTATGAAGTCATCGGTAACCCACCTAGCATTGCTGTACCCACACATTTTTTTAAGTTGATTGTTGCAGAACAACCGTTCAAACCGGTCAATAATGGATCTGGTGTTGCAGTTGGTGCGTTTATTTTACCGAATGAGCCTATCGACAATCATACAAAACTCACATCGTTTGCGGTACCCGTAGACGCGATTGAGCGTGCAACTGGATTAGAACTAATTCAACTTGTACCGGAGAAGAATCGTCGTCAACTCTGTGCTGAAGTCGAGTGTGCTATTATTGTACGTGAGTTTGTCAAGGCTTTACCTGCGCCCAAATAGACAAAAGCATCGGTAAGATAAATTTGGGATTACCGTATCTCTTTCAGACCGCACTGGATTGCATTAAAGATTTTTTTTTTGTATATCTTTCATTCAGGAACTTCTAATGTTGTATTATAATTTATTTAAAACTCATTCATGCAAGTATACCAATCTTCATCTCCTGTAACTTCTTGCGTAGACATGCGGCCTCTTCGCTATCGTCCAACACATATGTTGCGTCTGGAAGTTGCTTTGCATCTAGCAAGCTCCGTATCGCTCCAGGTGATTGTCTTAAATCCAAAAATTTGACTGTAGATGGAAGCGGGGTACAAAGTCCCAGCAATGGAGTACACAACCTGATCAACTCAATTTGGTCATTGTCGCGCAAATCTAGTGCACCTTGCTCGGTGTATCTTGGTCCAGCCGGATGAATAAACGTAATTTGCTTGAGTTTTCGAAGTACTCTGACAAGAATATTCATATCTTGAGTACTAACAAGCCGTTCGTGACCTGTGCAGTCGATTGATAGTCGCTCGATCAGCGCGTGCTTGGGCACGAATGGTGACACGCCCAGACCAGCAAGCGGCGGTAAAAACAACACAAACTCGCGTCCTCCTGATTTGTGACATGTAAACGCTCCTCCTTGGTTATATTTAGCCACCAATAATGGCGACAATCTTGGTGATAACGTGGTGAAATACGCTGAAGTCGGGATAAGCTCCAGTGTACGCAGACATGCCATCGTGCCGGATCCAACCAGGGCAAACACCGCTGATGCAGATGCAAGCGACACTCTAAGTTGCTGTATACTTCCAAGTTCCAACTTGCAACCGTGAACTACTGCGTCAGGGACCGCTCCGTCAGGCAGGTTGACAGCCGTCAGTCTTCCTTCACGTGCCCTCACAAGCTTCTCGACCACTGCCACCGGCACTCGGCTGCAATCGCTCAGATCAAGAACGTTTGACACGAACGGAGTCGACAACACTATTTTCTTCCATGATCTACACACCTGCGACGCTGCAGCATGATCTCGAGTACTGCACCAGCTCAGGACTGCCTGGACGATCTCGACCGGCAGGATCTCTACCAGGTCCGATACCATCTTGAACCTCTGGATCTCCACTCTGCTCTGGCAAACAAGTTTATAAAAGCTTCTGCAATAGCCACGACATTGACAACATTTCCTCCCCCCCACCCCTCCCCACACCTTGCAGGACTCCGCTTTATATGTGCACAGCAGATCACCACCAAGGCACACGCATTATCGCTGCTCGTGACTTTGATGCGCTTTTCCCCGCGTTTTGCTCGGGCAAAAAACCACGCGAAACTCCCCGACTGCTAATATGCGTGGGGGAGCCGTCATCATTTTTTGAATTCGAGTAGATTAGCCTTTTGTAGCCGGCTAAATATATCCATACAGTTTCCATTTAATCTTTATACTAATAAACAAGTAAACTATATATAGAAAAAAAAAAGAGAACAAGAAACAAAATCACAACCGTAAAAAATGAACGTAATCAGTAACCTTTTTTTGGGGAGGATCTATGCAAACCCGAATCCTTCCCGTCCTTCTGTAATAGCAGTCATCAACGCGCTTCTCAATCCATCATACGAGTCGTATTCAGGCATATCAAGCTGGTTGAAACATGTGTGTGATGATGGAAGACGGTCATTTGGTCCATAATCTCTGTGGATACTAAACCTCGATACACCGTTCATGCCTTCGAGCTCCGCAAACCCGTTAAGAGGTACCTTAGACGTACCAGTCACAAACTGCAAATGTTACTATCAGCTACTAAAATCAAAAAAAAAAAAAAATCTCATTGGAACCCCTACCTGTAGTAACTTGGCACGTTCTTCAGCGTCAAATGAACGCACGGCTCGCCAGAACCATTGAATCTGCGGCGAGGACGGTGAGTAATTTTGATAACTAGTCCGTTAGCCAAGTTCCCAAAGCGTTGAATCCTTTGATATACTTACACTGTATTATTGCGCCAGTCATCAACGTCAATGTCAGGAAGACCAGAAATAAGTAGCTCAAGCTCTTGTTCATTGAAAATTGATACCAAATCCTTCGGAACAATATCGTAAAAACCTATCATCTAGTTAGCAATAATCCATTTTTTTTTCAGTATCGTTCCAGCTTACCATTTAAGAAAGCTTCCAACTGCTCAGAGACACTAGTTAAAAGACGGTACTCTACTACAAGTCGCACATACTCCAACTTGTTCTCTTCAGTCACAGCAATATCTCGACCGTTTGGAATCAAATCAACGATCTTCTTATCGCCATAGTCATCTGTCTCAATTGACATAGTCTCAGTGATCACATCCGTGATATCATTCTCTAACATCCAAACCAAACTCTTGTAGTACTCCAGGTCAAGCGTCTCCATGTCTTTGAGCGAGACTTGTTTTCCCAAAATTCGTTTGTATACCGCTCGCGAGAAATGACAATCAAGTACACGGCCTTCATGTAGTGCCTTGCCAATAATTCGACCAATAAACTTAAAAAACAATAGATGCTCAGGATTGACCCAAGATGTCCGATTTGGATGAAATGTAGTCCGATCTGAAGCGACAGGCGCAAACAATGCATAATCTGGATTAAACATTTGTCGAGCCAAAACTTGAAACCATTCTCTTGTTACACCACCAGCATCCACACCTTCTTCACCATGGAACCGGATATTCAACTTAGAAAATTTGATTTCATCGCCAGTCTTGAAGTACATTGCTTTATAGGAGTCCAAAAACACTTGATCACGACGCACATTCAATGCCAGCGACCTGTGAGCATGTGGATTATGTGAACCTGATGCGTGCAACTGACGACTAAAGTAGTTGCGCTTATTATCGAAGTCAAGTACTTTTGGATTGCGAACCAAAATCGAGAATGAACCCGACATAAGCTTTGGATTATTCCGAACCATCTGATTAAGGGTCTTGCGGTGCTCGTCAGTGAACGCAAAGAAACCGCCAACCGATGCCTTAGGTGAACTGGCAGCAGCCACAGCCCCCCCTGACAAATCCAACGACACCACATTCGAAGATTTAGTTGGTTCTTTAAGAACATCATGCTTGCAAATAACCATGAACGACTCCATTAATGGTAATAGCACAGTAGCCACATGCAACATATCCGGACGTTCCTGTATCTCCTTCAAGCAGTCACCAAGTGCCTTCCACAATTCTCCAAATTCAAGCTTATTATATAAATTCAATAACGTGTCTGGCGCGTCCTTTTGACTGTTATCACGTTCTGGATCAAATAAATAATCAAGTGCAGTCAATACACGTAACAACTTAGCCTGGTCTGAACTTGCTGACGAAAATGCGGCTAAAGCCATTCCTTGAACTTCTGAACCATTTTTAGCTGCCTTAATTTGGGCCGTCAGTGCGCATAATGCACTTGGCAGCTTCTCACCAAACTCCTGCGCTTGTTTGATAAGTTCCATGCCAAAAATATGCTTTGCGCCAGCAACACAAGACAAGTTTTGCATTGCCTGCAACGTCTGCTGAAGCGTGCGATTGGGGCACTCGCGTGCAGTGAGTATATTCACCAACAAACATAAGTTATGTTCTGGAATTACTGGTGGTACCAGCCTCTTTGATGTAGGCTTATCTCTTTCTTCTTCTTTCTTTTCCTGCTCTTGACTCTTCTGAATAACCATATGTAAAGGTCGCGTAACTTCTTGTAAAAGCATAGACAGCACATCCATTGCGGCTGCACTATCTTTAACCATTGGTCGCTCTAGTAATGACAGTAAAATATTAATTGGGAATTTCGCTGCCTTTGCCGCAATGGTCGACGATTCCTTAAATTTCCCTTTCCTACTGGCTGTACGCTTCAATCCCACAGATGTCTCGTGTTCAATCAAGAAATGAGAGGAAATCTGCCTGTTAACTCTGATTATTTGTTCCATAGCCTGCAGGCATTGCTGTGCCAATTGCAGAGGCGAAATCTCTACATGAGACGTCTGGACGTGTGTTGTTGGAGTTTTTGGCGTAATCGGAGTTTTAGGTATAGGTGTGGTGACGACAGCCTTAGATGGTGTAGCTGTAACCTGAGATGGTGTAGCGGCTGATGCAGATGTAAGAGTTGGATTAGGTGCTGTGTATCTCGCCCTTGCCGAAATTTGTGCAAAGCTTCGTTCCACAGCATGAGCATCCGTCGTACCATCTTGCAAAATTGAAAGCAACATGTTGAACAATTCTGCACGGCTCTGTCTGTTCGCGGTAACACTAATTAAAATATCGTATAACGGATTGCGTTGAGTGCCCGCTGGTGGCAAATACAGCAGCCTCAGAAGTGAAGCAATACCAGCCCTATCTACCAACTGAATCGCATTTGTACGCGGCTGCTTTGGCCTCGCAGTCTCTGGCTCCACAAATGTTCCATGTTGAGTCTGGTGCTGGCTAACCCGACCAAGTCTAGGGAGATGCAAGGCGCCACCACCATCCATCATATCAGGTCCATCCATATCACCAATCATACCAATCTGTGCCTGGATTCTTTGGGCCTCTGCAGCAATTTGTGGTGGTAGATTTGCAAGTGAAGCCTCGTCTTGCTCTGCAAGAATTGTCCTTCGAAGTGGTGGATCAAGTGACGACAAGAATGCTTCAAAATCCATATCGCCCTCAGGACCGCGTGAAGCGGCAGCAGCAACAGTAGTAGGAGTAGCGCCGGTTTCTCGCTCTCGCTCTCGTTGTTGGCGGCGACGTTCGGCAGCTTCCTGTTCCAAAACTTCAGCGCGAATATTTTCTGGTAATGCTGCTAAAAACTCTGCCTCGATTTCAGATTCTTGTGGGAGGTCATTACCACCACCACGTGCAGCATTCATACTAGATTGCATCTCCCGAATATGAGATGCCAAAACTTCCTCCCGCATATCTTCCGGTAGAGCATCTAAAAACTCAGGATCAATTCCCAAATTAGTGATATCAATTGGAGCACCATTGATGTCTATAATATTTGGCTCACGGGCTTCGCCAGGTTCGGTGTCATCACCTGCTGCGTCACTCTCGCTAGAATCGTCCTCATTCGCATGTGATGTTTCCACACCGTCCATGCCGCTTTTGTCACTGTCTTCTTCAGCCGCCTCCTCTTCCGCAGCGGCAGCAGTGACGGCCTCTCTAGCAGCTTCTTCGGCAGCAAGTCTTTCCTGTCGCAGTTTTTGAATTCTTTCTTCTTCTTCGCGACGACGCTTTTCTTCTTTTTCCTTCTCAATACGGGCTTCCTCTAAGGCAATCGGTATCATACGATTGAACACATGGTTTGTAACATTGGTAGCTTTTTCTGTTGCCATGCTACCAATTCCAAAAATGAGCCTAGTTTCTTCTTGCCATCTCACTGTAGTCGCACGAGATTCTGGACTACCGAAAAGATTCAAAATGTCATCCCGATTGTTACCGCCATTGTGCCGATGTCTAGAAGAGTTGTATCCCAAAATCTCAAACTCTGATGGAATAATTTCTGAAGGAAAATTGGCGCGCATAGAGTGTGACCGGACTACATGTTCAAAAAGTTCTTGAATTAAACGCACATTACTGCTCGCCATGCGCTCGCGACCTGGAAAACGAGGTAGCAAATCCGGAATTGTGGGTGCAGCGGTACTATTACCATAGGGCAAAAGCATATCTTCCGATTCCGGCTGAATGAGAAGGGGGTTCGTAGTGTAATCATTATCTGGGTTACCTATTTGGTCAACAATGTCCATATATCCCATGTCTATGATATACTTACCAAGGCGAGAGCTCGACGCAGAAACGCTAGCAAAAAAGTTGGCTGGACGACGTCGTTGAATAACAACATCATCGCCATAGCCTTGAAGCATCTCATCAATTTCCCATTCATACTGTAGCTCATCATCATCGGCGCGATCGATGTCATCATCCCAATCAAGATCAAAATTTGCAGGCAGAATTTCATCCGCTTCCTCCGAATCATCGATTTCATCATCTTCGTCCTCGTCCTCATCGTCTTCAACCTCACCGTCCTGCTCAGGTGATCCACCGTCATCCAGGGCGCGTTCAAGATTGTCAAGATCCTCAAGTTCCGAGTTGAGTTCGTTGATATCAGAATATTCAACAATATCTTCATCCATTTCATCCTGCCATTCGTCTTCATCACTATAATCCCGGATGCTTTCATCATCAAGATCGTGTGAATGGACATCGTCGTCCTCATCGTTGTCGTCCTCGCTGCCATGATCATCGACATCATCTTCATTTTCATCTTCGACATCGACAACTATTTGAACCTTGTACAGTTAGCCAATTTAAACCACTTTTAGAATATCGCGTGACTCACATTAACATCGGGTCGATCAAGCTCGTCCTCACTATCAGATAAGTCGTCCTCACTGTCTCCATCGTCACCGAATTCTATATCTTCCTCCACATATTCAACTTCGGCTTCGTCGCCAGTGACTTCATCATCTGATCCGCGTTCATCATCATCTTCCTCTTCATCGTAATCCATCTCCTCGTCAACTTCATCCATTTCGCTCCCTTCTTCGCCTTCATGGTAGTCCATTTCATCATTTACTTCGAACATACCTAAGGCAGAGTTGGAAAACATGTTGGGAGTCTCTTCACGATAATCGTCACCAGAATCTGCAGAAGACAAATAGTCTTCTTCAGCAGCATCCTCTGGTTTAGACAATGTAAGAACATCAGAAAGTTCAACCGAAACTCTAGACAAACGATTGAGAGTTTTGAGTAATACTCTAATGACTTTCTGCGAGCCAATAAAATTAAGATCAATATCATTCAGAGCTGCAGTGAGAACATTGACAAAATTCTTTTCAAACATAATTTTCGCCATAGTTTTGTCGTCATCGTCAAAATTTGCAGCGCTCTGCTTACTTCCGGCAAAGAAATTCGCCATAGCACGACCGTTGAGAAACTTGAAACACAAACCGCCGAGATTATATAAACGAGCATACTTGACACTGAGTAGCTCGGCAGATGTAGAGATATCCTTGAATGCCCGAAGTATAGCGTCCAGCACAAACTTTCGAATATGAAGAAGTAGCGTAACATCGTCATCATCTTTGGAGAGAGTCTCGCCTGTGCTAGCAATCAGCGAGTACAACAATCGGATAGCCAGATTAGAAGTAAAAAAACGCTGTTTGAGAATAATATCATCCGTTGCAAATAAACTTCCAGGTTGCAGTAACTCATTTAGACAGTAGTTCAAAGTGACCATCCTTGGCTTCGATGGAGTACTGAGTGGATGACCACGTCGCGAGTAACTGACAAATTCCAGTTTGCACTGATTGTATGACGAAAGCAATTCGTTGATAGCCTGAAGAATAAAACATCGATACATGAACAATGGATGATGCGATGGAACAAATTGAGACTTCTTTTTGTTTTCTGAATCATCCTTCACTTCTGATCTACGTTCCATGTCGATAGCTTGGCCCTCCGCGGTGATCTGTTCTTCTTTGATCGATAAAAGTTCGTTAACCAAGAACTGCATCACACCTGTAGACTTTTCTAAATTGAGCACCTTCTGAGGCATCTGTGCGTCCGGCTTTGAAACATCTACCATCTCCTTGTCTTGCCCAATTGATTGCGCAGGTAATTTTTCAGAGCTCGAGAGCTTTGGCTCCAATTTTTCTTTCTTCAAAACAATTGTTTGTTGACGGCTAATCGGGTCTGCAGTAACAATAAGCTTACAAATCTTATTCGTCACCTTCACAAATACCTCTGGGTTTCTCAGAACTGTATTCACGTTGTTACGAATATATGCTGGTAGATCAACAGATCGAGAGCGAGGCTGATTAAACCAATTCGTAATCTCGACAGTCATAAGTTTTTCCAGCTCTTCCGGAGTGTCTAGCACATGTCGAAGCAAAATGGAAAGTGAATTTTGCAAGCGTTGATTCTTCTTTTGGTCACCAGCAAATTTCTTCCCTGCCTGGAAAAGCTTTTCGATCACACCGCTCTCAAATGCTTTGACAGCCATTTCGTGCTGTCTAGTCAAAATAATTAGAACCCTAGCGGCAGATAGCGCAATTGACTCTGACTCGGCAAAAGGCAATCGACTTATCAAGTCAAATAGTTGATTTCGAATATCCCCTGAGACTTCTTGATACTGCGCAACTATCGGACCAAGTACAGAAACGTCGACATCGTATTCCACTTTTACTGGCATCTCTGCTTGCGATAGCACCTTCTCAATCATCAACAAAATGTCAGGAATCCACGAATCTTCTCCTCCAGCATCATGACTTTTAATGAGCTTAAACATGGACTCCCACTGCTCATTCTTCTTAAGCTCATTTTCAGCAGCAGCCATGAAAGCATCATTCTGCAACAAAAGGCCAATCAAATGTCCTGTAGACTTGATACTAGCAGCATTGTCCTTATTTGACGGATCGAGGTCGCGGAGGTAAGAAAAGATCTTGGTGACTGCTGGTAATCGATCTTGCTGGAGAGTGTAATTTTTGGTACAACATGAAGCGATGATCAACTTAGAAACTTCGAAAACAAGACTTGGATGTACAGTTAAAACAAAAAGTGACCGCTCGATAAGTGTTTCCTTGACTTTGCTTCTCAAATCGTTCAACCCGGAGACCCACTTCACTTCATTGTCCTCTTGCGTCAAACCGAGAAGTTGTTCATTTAGTCCTGAAGCCTCCATGACTTCGGGCATAATCTCCTCATCTATTGGTGTCGTGACGATATTGGGTTCTTCGTTTGGTTCCGCACCGATTATTGGTTCTGCGTTGGAGCTAGATTCATCATTAATTTCAAGCATTGGCTCATCATCTGTGGTCCCAGATGAAGGCCCACCAGACTGATCAGCGAGGATATTTGTGATTTGAAATAACCGATCACCAAGGTTTGTGCTGCGAGCTGATCCAGGTTGAAACGGGATCGCAGATCGAACAGGAGGCGTGGATGACATGGAAGGCTCTTGGCTAGGTGACGCTAAAAGAGGATCGCTGGTAACCAATTCACGGAAAATACCGTTACTACCTCGGCGCATAATATAATTAAGTGCCTGCTCATATCGATTGTTCGCCCTTTCTAATGCAACTTCAGCCTCAGCTCTAGAAAACCCAAGATCAATGATTGAACGAACGTCACTGTCACCGCGAGCATCACTATCGCTGGTAAAAGACGACGACATGAGTCTTGACGACGACCACGGAGCATCTAGAGACGGTGACAAGCAGCCACCTTCGCCTTCCTGTCCCATAATAGCCGTAAGAATGGTGATGAGGTTCTTCAAAACAGCCGTAGTGGCAAATTTTACAGAATCGGACTCCCAGAGTTCAACAATTGTAGGACAAATCGATGTTCGCAGCTCAACTAGTAATTGTGCTGAGTTGAAATAATCTGGTCGTCCGATATCACGGTCGCGTTCCTTGGTGTTCAAAGTGGTGCTCTGAGTAGAGTCAATGACTGAACGGTGGGAGACAAAGTTCGAAAACATCTGGAGCACAACAACGTCACCAAACGCCATCGCCTGGTTTGTCAATAAAAACCTTTGGGCATCGTCTTCGTTCTCTGACGGCTCTTTAATCTCCGCCCAGAGTGCCTTCAAAACCCGAAGTAAAACCTGAATGCCACCTTGACGTTTGAAACAAATGGCTACAACTGTTTGCAAAATTGCTGGTCCTGCTCGTTGATCTGCCAAGTTAGTAGCGTCCATATGTACTCTAAAAAATAGCTTACCATCGAACAAAATGCCTCGACATCCAGATAATAAGAGCAACCAATAAGCAAATTTATCACCGTCATCTGAAAACAACTCGATACGATTAAACGTCAGACTCTCAACAAGAATCTTAGCCAATATTTCGCCAATGGCAAACCCATGTCTCTTTTGGGAAGAATCAGAAACACGCCTCGTGAGTGTCAATTTGGAAAGTCCTAAACTGGTTAATACACTTCAAATAATGTTAACATGTTGCATCTTACCTGAAAAGATCTTGGATATTGATGAAGGGATCTGGCTGGTCATGTATCTGATTGTCTTTACATTCTTGTACCTGTTATCAGTCATATCTACCATTTGTTCAGAAGCTGCAATATCTGCTTTCCGTTCTTCATCCATCGATCTACTCCTTAAGTCGTCCACCCCGAGTGCTCGCGTAGCATCACGCCATTCATCACTAAGGTCCTTCGTAAGGTAAATATCCTCCCATAAGCAATTTCTTTGCAATTTCCCCAAGTCAACAAGTAGCTTCTGAAACTTTTTCACGGTACTGAATGGTTGGATCATTGGCAAGGTAGTTTTTGCATGCGGATATACCAAATGAGAATAAAGCTGAGAAAGAAGAAGTACCATGCTATGTACTGTGTTCAGCGATTTAATAATTTTTATACTATCATCAGGATTCTCTGACTCGAGACTCTTAAAAAAGGGCTCTCCAGTATCGGCGTCTAAAAATCTCTGTACGTCTGCAAGCGCTTCACATGTACCCCGTAAGATCGTTGTCATAGCAACAAATGTACTGACTTCGGTAGTGATTCTGAACACCCGAGTGAGTGCCATGGCAGTATTGCGTGACGGGAAGTCATACGGCAAACTAGGCATCTTGTAGAAATCAACCAACAGCTGCAAACCATCTCGCTTAATGAACTCCTTCGCATGTAAGTTGTTCTGCAAAAATGCCTCAAGGAATCTGGTGTAACAGTCAAGCAAAGAAGTAATCTCTGAATGTGAAGTATGCGAAACAATAGCGTCATCCTCTTCGGTCTGAAGAGCATCTGGATTAACTGGAAAAAATCTTGCACCACCTTTCAGCCTCTGACCTTCAACATAAATGTCATGGCCAACGCTGATTATATCTGACATGATTTCGTCCTTTAACCGAGGATGATGTCTAACCATCTCATCAAAGGCGCTACCCAAATTATTAGGAACATTGGTCAGTGACATGATCTGAGCATGGAAATGCATCGTGAACACTTGAAAGTATTTCTTCAAGGCACCAGTCGATTGAACAAGCTCCAAACCACTGTTATTAAGACAAATCGCACCAATAGCGTGAGGAATAGCAGTAGTTTTCGAGAGTTTGATGAGATCGGGAATGGCGTTCAAAAACTCTAACGGCAGCTTACACTCATTGATAATACTGTACGACGTTGGCTCGTTATGAATAAATGTAGACATCATGTCGATCGCGTAGTGCACAATATTCGTGCCGAAGATGTGTGAATGTTTAATAATTTTCTTGAGCGAAGAAAGAATTGATGACTCAATCAAGTTGCGTAACCGTTCAGCGTTTCCAGGAGACTGAAGCATGCTGAGCAAGAGCTTGAACAAATTTTTCAGGAAGTGCGCGCGCACATATGTGATTTTGTAATCCACTAGAGAAGACGATTCAACGTCTTCTGGGCTAGCAATGTCATAAACAACTTCCTCTTCTATTCTGTTCACAATGACATCTAGGCCTCCAATTTGAACAAATTCGGTGAATGCAACTTGAGTGATAATTACCATATGCTGAAGTAATCCGGTGATCATTGACAAAAGATTGAAATGTGCAGTCCTAATCTCAAGAAACTGCTTGAGAACAGGTATTATTCCTGCGGTGACCAGTACTTGAGCAGAATGGTTGTTTGCCCCAAGCACCTGCACTAATGAAAATAGCCGGTCTGCGTAGTATTCATCGCAGGTAACACCACCCTCTGCATCTTTGAGAAGTTGCCGGACTGCATACAACAAAACGCCGTGGTTAACATTTGCGCTCAAAGAAGACAGAATTTCATGGTGCTTAATACGGTGAGTCGCTAAAGCTCGTAAAGCTTCCAAAGCACGCGTTCGTAAATCAATGTCAACTGGACTATCGGGATGAACAAGGTCACAAAGAAGGGGCACCAACGTGGGATTAGGACCAAATAATCGCGCCTGAATCATACTATCTGTCGCCACATATGCTAAAAACTCGATCGAAAGGCATTTTGCAACAAGAAGTTGTCGTCGCATTTCCAGCCCTTCTTTACCGTTACAGAATGACTTGGCAGATCTTGCCTTGAAAAAGGCATCGACCAGAAATTCTTTTGGAATATCGCTATACACATTCAACACCTGACTTATGAGAGTTGGCAATGATGAATATGCAACTTCGTGTGATGTGAGTTTAAACTGCACCGACCCATCAACGATGGTAGGATCTTTCGAGGCTTCACCGGAATCATGTTTGGCAAATGGTGTTGGCGTCGCTGGATGACATGGTGTCTCTGGATGCTCGCCAGTCGCAGATGAAGACGCAAAACTAGCCTTGTAGTACTGTAAATTTAAATTTGCCCAGGCGCTGGGCCAATCGGTCTTTTCTGGATCGACCAGTGAAACTAATTTGAGCTTCTCGTTGGGCACTTCAGCTGGAATCGCAATCGGGAAAGAATTGGCAATCCGGAACATTTTCTCTTGACTTATCAAAAACACCGATGATCTTCCAGCAGTCGCTTGTGCATATCTCTGTGCAAGTCTGGAGCATACTTTTAGAGTAGAATTCAAGATCGGAAGCGATGTGGCATACAGCAATTGCGATAAGTACTAACACATTAGCAAAACGTGCAATGAAGGCAATCGACGCCAAACCTACCGGAGTGCTGGCATACAGGCTACGATGAGCACAATGTTCAAGCAAGATCGCCGTAAACTCCAAGATCGCAACCAGTAAATCTTCATCTTCACGTGAGAAAGTGTACGCTACCGGTAGATTAGCTTTGAGACCTGATTTAGATACCATATCCTCAAGAATATCATCAAATCTGTTCAAAAGTGTAATCCAATTATGTAAATCGCCTCGCGGTTGGTCCCAAAGAACTCCAAACGACTTTAAAGTCTTCGGTAAACTCTGGAGCTCGCATGTCTCTGCCAGCTTGATGAAGTCTGCCAATGACGGCGGCTATAAAGAAAATCGCGTTAGATCATGAACATCAGTGTTGAATCACGCGTAAAAAATCACTTACCATATGACTTAGCCGTCTTGCAGACATCGGGCTCTTCTGGATCTTCATCTTGAAAGGATGAAAACCAACCCACTACTGCAAGACGCAAATTCCACTATACAAATACGTCACGAATCTGGTTCTGCGTAATCACTGTCTCCCAACAAGTTAGATATGTAACATAAGACTCTTGAAACTCGCAAAACTGCTGCGTTATACAGAATCGCAGAGTCTTCGAAAAGTTATGTTGATTGAGTCCTACACCCAGTTTGTTAAGATTCGATTGCGACCTTACACTTGCAAACTGCTGGGCTTCGCGTTAAAGAGAAAATCAATTGAGGGCCGGGGTTCCAGAAATTCCCAGCATCGCGTACCAGTGACCGCTATAATGGACTAAATAGTTAGTGGTAATTGGGAATATAAATCCGGGAACTATTCGCGCTAGACATGCATGCCTGCCAAGGTAAACAATCGACAGATTTTTGGAACCATAGATAGACGCATCTGATGACGTTTAAAAGTAGAAGTTCTTAATTTATTAGTTTTGCAAAGTCATGTTTGGCATTTTTCTGGCCTGGGCACAACGGGGCTAGTAAGGCCAAAGCGGCACTGCTAACTTGAAGGCCTGAATCGTGTTCTTCCTGCTATTTCTAGTCTTCGATACGTATATGAAATTCATTTTATATTCAAAATCATTAAATATGTATTCAACAGTAATATTTTTAAACATGCAATAATCGTAGGCCATCCCTTTCATGCAAATCCAACACCATCTTTCAAATTACCCTAAAATATAACTCAAACTCGCTTTCATCTTGATGCAATTTACTTTTTATTTTTGTCTTTGAGCAATTTCCTCTCTGGAGATTTTCGGCTTTCTTTAGAATCAGATGATTGTTCGCGCTCTTGCGATGGAAACTGGAGTTGCGGGGCCTGGTGATGATGCACAGCTGCGGGGATCTTAGCCGAAGATGCGTAAAGCGATCCCACAATCAATAAAAGAATAAATAGCTATGATGTTAGTAAATTCCGTACATCATACTAAAAGCAACTCGCTTACCATAGCTTTGTACGAAATTGGCTCGATAAATCCATTAACAATGCCTGCTAATGTCTCTGCTGTAATCTTGGCTCGACTGACTGCGTATGGATCTCTATTGGCACATTTCTCCCATTCGTTACACGCCTCCTCCACATGTGGAATACGATGCTCTCCCATACATCTGTTGGCAATATAGTTTTTATTGCAGGCGGCGATTTTGACTTCTTCCTCGGCCGCAAATTCCAGTACTTTCTGCGATATATCAAAGCGAATAGTCATAACAAATGCAACAATGATGTAGATCAATATAAACATCAAAAAAGCATTGAAAAATAGTTGCAAGTACGATGCAAAAACAAATGGAAGATTCTCATGCTGCGAAATCACAGTCATAGCAGAGGTACGAGGTTCGGTATGTTGTTGGAGAGAGGCCAATTTCGAAGACGATGAAGCCTTGCGCGGTGATCTCAAAATAGTTTTCTTAATAACAATTTGGCGTTCCCAATCTGACTCTTCGTCACTTCTGTCATCGTCATCCTCTTCATCAAAGCTCTGGTCATATCGAGGTTTTCGGCCATGTCGGCTTCTCTTTGGAGATTTTCTAAAAAATAGCTGCCTAGTACGTTCAAGCGGACTAGCACCATCACTACCTGTAAAAAGACGTATAATCTTGTTCGCACTACTTGGTGTCTTTTCCTTTGTGTCAGCTTCTTTTTTGACTTCATAAGGCTCTTGGGCAACCGGCGATGAGCAGATCATTTCGATATCACCTTCATCGTCTTCAACCGGTACAGGCCGGGCCCAAGACCCTTGTCGTGCACGAATGGGAGTATCTTGAGGATCTGGTGCACCAAATCGACTGCTTGCAAACGGTGTCTGTGAATCGAACCGATTTCGCGATGTGAAGTACGCAGCAGAGGACGGCAACGGCTGATGCTGTTGATGCGTAGGAGTTTGTACAATGTTCGAGTCCTGCCTGCGAACAGAATAGTTTCCAGCCATGCTTTTAGGAGTCGCCGCCGCTGCTGCTGCTGCTGCCGCTTGGAAAACACCTACTCCAGGCCCTCCTGAGCTGTAGGTAAAGTCCATAGGTGACTCGTGCCCGCGTGCGGGAGAGTAGTCCATCTCCATCATAACAGCAAACAGAGACTATCCGTGAAGAGCAGCAACTATATCAAAGACAAAATCACAAAACAAAATCTGTCGCTTTGAACATCAATAAGCGTTTCTTGTACGGTCGCCTATAGTTATATCCAGAGCTGCCCAATAGTTCTTGACACGATTCGCGCTTCACCCAAAAAGTCGTTCACACAGATTTGTTTACATTTTGAAAAGGTAGGGTAACCTTTACACGCACGTGACACGCCCTATCCTAAACGCTTTAGCAAGTTTTTTTAATTTTTCTCTCGCTCTGATTAGACAAAAAAGAAAAAAACGTGCATGACAAATTTTTGCAAATCTTGGACTCAGCTGACGCAGCAGCATTACGTGTTCCGGACCGAGGCAGGTCATGATAGCCGACCAGAAACTACACAACCCACTATGTTCAACTAGCAGTAGAATATATATATATATATATATATATATGATAAATAAATACTAAATAGAATTTAACTCATTCGTGTCTTTCCCAACTCGAAGTGACCTATATTTCGCCGTGCATCGATCAGTTGACGGTCAGCGAGGCTAAATGAGAAACATAACCAATATACAACAAAGATACTCGTTATTAAAGAGAAAAAATATACTAACTGGAATACACCTCATAAACTTCAAAAACACCAACAAAAAAACACTAAAATTTTGTACAAAAACCGATCCAGATAAGTTACAAAATGAAGAAACCTAACTTCATATTTCACATCGTCCCAAGCTTGAAAACGACTTTATCGAGATTCCTGGTCGTCGGCAGTGGCACCAGAGGTAGAATTAGCAAGTGAGCTCCCATTTTCTCTCATAAACTCAAGCGAGCGACGGAACACTGCCGGCGGAGTAGGAATGCCGGCTCCAGCAGGACCGTTCGGTTGCTCAATTATCCGGCTTTGCAATGCCAGGATATAGTCTCGAAGACCCAAGTTCTCCTTTCTAAGCTCTTCTATCTCCTCCTTAAGCGACTTTAGCTCGTGAACCTGGCTCTCGAGATTGCGAATGTATCCTTCTTTTCGCTGACGAAACGCTCGCTGAGCTGCTCGATTCTGTTCCGCCCGCTTCGAAGAGTTGAGTGGTCGTCCATTACGGGCTTCTCCTACGACTGGAGGCACATCTCGGTCCGTTGTCATTGCCACGTCGTGTGCAGCCTTGACAGCCGTGGCCAGTATGACTGCGCTGCTGCTTTCTGAAGGTTCCATGATTAGTCGATGGTGTGTACGATGACCGCGTCACGACCCCACACTCGAAACAAGGAATAGGTCTGCGTGAAACGTAACTTTGCTCAAGTAAAAATTAAATTAAAGCTGGATTCTGCTGTTGCTTTTCGTGGCAAAACTGGTTTGTTAGTGTTGTTGTTGTTGTTGTTGTTGTTGTTGTTGTTGTGGAGCACGCAGGCTGGCTCGCGATCAAGTTGCAAGAGTGCAAAAAACCAGGGGTGAAGCGCAAGTGAGGCGGGCGGGCGTGTTCTTTAAAACAAGGCCCGCGATGGGAATACTAACAGCGCCCACACTAATAACTTTGTACCCCGGGGGAGCATACACTGTGGAACAGACACTGCGACCGAGAGCCCATCTTGCAGTTAATATGTAGACGGAGTTTCTTGGTTTACCCATTAATTTTCCATCGTTCCAAGTTTTAATACGAAGCGTCTTGATTAACTACTGTAAATCTAGTCTGACCATCTTTGGTGTTCTCTCTGGGTTGCGTTGCTGGGCATCGCCTTCAAAAGTGCTTGTTTACTGGCGGTTCTTGGACTTATACAAGCCAATCTCGTTGCTCTGTTTTGCAGAGGAATTTAGCAATTTAAGTGGTAAGGGTTTTGATGCGTATGTAGGTTGTCGACCTCTGACAGGCTCTGAAGGCCCATGGACGAGAAAAGTGCCCTCTTGTCAGCTAATTAAGTTAGTAAGTCGGCTTACGCAACTGTCGGCGCCATGCTGACAAGATACGACACAAGGCGGCGCTGCAGTTCAGGCCGAAAACCAGGGCTAAATGCTGTCGTACACATACAACGTGGTTGTATTATTGTATACCGAGCGGGCAGTTTCCACGACAGACTCGACGTAAATCGTCAATGACCGGACCACAGCATTATAATAAATATATTTTTTCTTTTAGAAAACAGATTTACAACTAAAGCGCACTATCTTGACACGTGCAGGCAGTGTGACCTGTACTACCGCAGATTCTACATCGCGGAGCACGCCGCTGACGTTATCGACGAGTATCACCAACTTCACCCAAATCTTGCTCTGATTCTTCATCAACGTCGTTCTGTTTCGCTAACCTTATGTCTCCCCTAGTGTGATGCTCCCTCCTCTCTGTACCTTGGTTAATGCATGGAGGGCCTTTTTAAGCCGCTTGTTCTCTGCCCTTAAAAAGGCATTTTCGAGTAGTATGTACTGCCATTGTGTACCTCGCAAACTGCCCGACAGCACCAAAAATAGGCGTGAGAGAACTCTTTTGATGACGAGCAATGCGAGTCTGAACGAAACCATACTGAGACTTGGCCTCTGTGGGGTTTGATGGCTTCTGTGAGACCCACGGTGCACCGCGTGGAAGAGAGCTAAGCGGCGTTGGAGTCCTTAGCCTCCTATCCAGTTTCGATAAGACCGATTCTGGCTCAAAAAGCACTAAGCCTGCTCCTCTGAACCCGGCCGTGACATTTTTTTCCGCAAAAGTGGAGCAGAATGCCGATTCGAAGGCAATCAAAACCTCCAGTTTAATCACATGCGTGATATGGACTTCACGAGAGTCTCAACCTCCCTTCCGTACGCCCGTTTCAAAGGACCAAAGCATCCGACATCAAGGGCCTGAAGTAAATGTGACGAATGAGGAGGCATACAAATAGGTATAATTCTTCTTTCTTCGCAAAACTTGTCAAAGTCGACCGAGCGATGGCTCTCGTGGCCGTCAATGACCAACATCCGATAAGCGCCCATAACACGACGGGCGGTATGAGTATCAAAGTGTTTTGAACTATGCTAGCCCGTCTCGTTATTTCTAACCATATGTAGATGCTTTAATGACCCAGTCATGCGGAAGATCGCATTTAGTGAACCGTCCCAATGTGATAGACGCCCTTGAAAACTATAAATGGCGGGACACACCAACCATCTGCGCAAAATCCCTGTATCACTGTAACTCATTTCCGATTACCTGGTTGTACTAATTTTGCCTTTGCTTGTCTATCAACGCGTGAAAAAACCATTGATGAGGTGATCACGCCCATTCGAAAGCCAGTCTCGTCAAAGTTATACAAGTCCGCGTCTTGAATCCCGTACTTGGCCCTTATGCTTGCTACAAGCAAAAACCACGCGTTTATTTTATCCCGATCTTCACAAAGGGCTCTCTGGTAGTTTTAAGCACGATTAAAACGCGTCTTGAGCTCTGGTTGTCTCTTGACAATTTTGGAGGCCCAGCCCCCTTCGACGCGTCCCGCGTCGCGTTCCGCTAATAGGACATCGGCCACATCTCCCACATGAACGAGCCGGGGTGGAAATCCTCGCACATCCAGGTCCAGGATGTATTTAAGAAGAAAAAAATTCTCTTCTAGGTCCGTCAGCTTTATGAAATTCGGACGGCTATCTTGTCGAGAGCGTCTGCGCTTAACTCGGTGACCGAGGGTTATTTACAGCCTCATAGATTCTGGCAGCTTTAGAAATGCTTATCTTTTTATCTCACCTGATAGCTTTTAAAGACGATAATATATAGCTTTCGATTGACAATGATTCCATTGTTGTTGGCAGAGAAATGATGCTTTAATTAGGGGAGGTGTAGATTGTAGTGAATGCTGACCGCTCGGTATACAACTATGTCGGTGGTTGTAATGTTAATTTACGATTGTTGCCGACTACTGCGTTTTCTCGCTTTTTGGGCCATCTCCTGAATCGGTCGATCCGGAATCGTGGAGATGATATGGCGGCACATCCGACATGATTACATACATACATGGCGCGCTCTTGTAAACAACTTTTTGCATGAACTGAGCAACAAGTCATAACGGCAACGGCACAAAATATGACGAATACTATCGTGATCGCCAGACGTATTCGTAAACCAGCAGTGCGTGTGGTGGTCGATGTCAGCTTCTAAGCGCGCAAGGCTTGCCGGTCAATACTTTTTACAATTCATTGTTCGATACTGCCGAGATTCGGGGTTAAAGAGGTTACGGTTCATCCTATAGCAATGGAGTGTTAAATAAGCGCGTGAGTTTTGGTTTTACCAGCTCTACGGAGTATTTGAAGCTTGCATGATGACTTCCAAAGTTGTATTCACACAGTGAGCATGCATAGCAATGATCGCTGTCGAGCTACTGATGATTCTGAATTAAGACTTCAATTACACTTCTAATAGCAGAGCTTATATTTATGTTTACGTGCTGACCTGCAGGTGGCAGCTCGCTCGGCCTTTCGGAGTTTCTAAACTCCGCGACGTTGGAAGCCATAAATAGAGCACTAACTACCGGTCTCCTCAACAGTATATAGCAGTCAATTTAGTGCACTTTTTGATTTACAGCGCAGCTGGAATTTATCTTGGAACTGCAAAACATTGCTTTAGAAATATGATGTGATGTAACTTGCTTTGCTTTGCATACAGATATTCATCAGCACTCAGAGGATACAGCTCCATCCACGACAGTAAATAAATAAAAGTAATCTGAAGTCAAATAGCCATACCGCGACTAAACATATATGTCTAATAATTCACACAATGCAATCTGCTGCTAGCATTCGAATTCAACAGGCACAATCCTCGCCTTCTGACAATTGACATTCCCCCAGTGTAAATTTGACCCCCAAGAAACGCGCCTCGTAGTTGTGGGTGTATGAAGAGTCGCCCGTGGCTGCTCGTGTCGAAGCCAGGGGATATGATGAATTGAGCTGCGCGTAGCCCAATACAAGTTGAAGGACTCCAACTATTGGTTCAAATTTGGTCCCGATCGGATTGTTTTGTGCTTGGTTTTGTTGCAGTATTGAAATTTTGGTTATTTTTGGTTAACCTGATATTCATCATGGCCAGCACTTCCTTCCTTGCGGCAGGCAACGCTCCGCCAGAGACGTCAGTATCCCCCGTTACTATCTAATTGGATCTAAGTCTTTGTAAGATTTTGAAAACTGACGTTTATATGTAGGCCTGAAGCGCAAGCTTTTGCAGATGAGCTGTCCGCTATCTTTGGACTTGAAGGAAGTCCGACGATTGCAACATCAGCCATTTCGCCGTCACTGTCTCTGCCTACAGCTGTATCTACACACTCAATTAACCAAAAGCAGCAAGAATTGAGCGATATTGAAAAGAAAATTAAAGAAACTGATGAACGTCTCAAAAGATTAGCCATTGCAGAAGAAGAAGCTAAGAAACAGCATCAAGTTAAGCGATCTGAAGGGAGTTTCAAAATGTCGAGTAGACGTAACTCTGATCAGCAAGCCGAAGTAAACAGTGCGAGCTCAGTTAAGAATGTTAAGGTCAGAGGAAGCAGTCGGGATATATTGCCTGGTAGCACAGTAACAGATGAGAATAGGAACTCTATGCAATCTGTTGCCAGCAGTACAACCGATATATCTGCTCCACGGTCACGAAAGCCAAGTGGAATGAGCTCTTTCTTGCACCGACATACAGAGACTGAAGTCAATGAGATAGCTTCTACCGCCAGCTCTGAGCAAACCGATCAGACTACACCAGAGAAGAAGAGCACAAAGGAGTCCTTCCGCAAAGTTAGTAACCATATGAAAGAGCAGTTTCAAGGCTTGCGGAAAAAGAACTCAAACGGAGGGGAAGAGGAAGTAACTCAAACTAAGGTGCACAAAAAGACAAACTCTTCAGAAGGTTCGGTTGAACATGTTGCTCATTCTGCAATTCGCAAAACAAATGCCTCAACATTAAAAATGTTCAAAAAGTTGGGCGACAAGGATAAGCAAAAAGAAACAGAATGATCCCAAATTTTTATGATAATTTTTTTTCATTATATTATATTTTATTGTGCTCCTCCAATGCTTGCTGTGTATGCAAGATACCATGCGCGACTTGCTCCTCCGTCTAACCACTTCGAGTTGAACCCATTACTAGCAAAACATCTATAGCTGTATTTCGGATCAAACAATGCGACATTTGCGTAAAGAATGCCTTTCCATCCATCGTCTATTTGCTCTGCCTTTAAAGCTAATAGCGACTGCCATTCTTGATACACAAACTCTGGTGAGCGTATGTATGACGACATCGGCGTAATTGGTATCATATGAATGCCCTGTATGCACTGTAAATCTGGTGAAAAATATGTCGTGTGATCTATTTTATTTTCAAACAAGATGCCAGTCACTCTATTCCTGATTATTCTTGAATCTTGTACTTGATTGTCGTCCTTCATGAGAAAGTAGTTATTGAACGATCGTTTCATAATTGCTAGCATCAGGTCAGCCCGCGCTTGCATGCTCACATTACCAGATATCATTCCCCATAATTTGATACCATATGCGTGATGGTAATCTTCAGATGTAGACTCTTGGTCTTTACCATCACCAGACTCAAACAATCCCTTGGCCCAAGAATGACCGTGGAACCAATCGAATGATCTGGAGACAGGAAAATATGGATCTTTATATGACGGATTACCAATGTCTCGCACAAGCAAGTTTATAAAATGAGAATTTTCTTTCGTCCACCTCCCACCCAGCTTGTTATCAATATACCCAATTATTGCTGCAGCATGAATAAAGTATCCATAGTGAAAATGATGGTCGTTGTAGTACGTGTTACCAAAGTCTTCGAGGTCATTGTTTGTGACATATGATCCACTTGAGACTAAACCCTTGTAAGTCACATCGTATACTAACGGGAATTGCTGTGTATTGGTCGTGAAGATTCGAAACACCTCAATAAGCTTCTTAAGACCACGCTTTGCCAGTTCAGTGTCATTGCATATCTCAAATGCAACGTAAACTAAATATGCAAATTTATCCAATGCTTTGCCCGAGAAATACATTGAGTTTAAGCTAGATTGGCCCTTCATATCTTGCTCGAGTTCTTCTGCTGCTGTATTGCGAATCAAGCTCAATGTATGCGACGGCAACATTGTTTGTTGATTCTGTAAAACACTATACGGTGCAAACTGTATATAAGCCGGAAGTTGATCTTCTTGCATAACAAACTCGTCTGTAGAAAAAGCAAACATTGCCCCTTTAGTCTGTGAATCAAGCGACACTCCAGTAGCACGACAATGTATATCTCTTGTAAATGATTCAATATGATGTGCAAATGCAAACAATAGTAGTTTGCCAGTATTGCTATTACCTTGTGCGTTCCATGACAGTTTCCACGTTGCTGTTGTACCTTGAGCGGTGCCAGAGACTTTTGCTGAGGTAGCATACCGGCCCGCATGATCCGCATACACACCTAATGCTTGTCTACCGGAAAGTTTTGCAACCTGTACTACCACATTGTTTACTGGTTGTGTACAAGACAGCGTCGTACCGTCGGTCTGTCGTAGATCAAAAACTTGTCCTTGAGGAACGCTAGCAAATATAATCCAAGTATTACCATCATTCAAATTAGCAGTATACAATGCACTATTGTCCATCGGTGGTCTCTCAGCTTGAAGTGACCTAAATCCCACAACTGAATCAAACTTAGGTGTGAGTCCTGTATATACACCGGTGACATATGCGGTGCCGAGCACCAAAGGCATATATAAATTCCTCCCTTGTCCAATAACAAATCTGACGTCAACCGAAAATTGATTCAACTCAGACAGCTGCATCTGAGTAGATGCATTAAGCTCAAGAGCAGAAAATGATATTGAGACGATTCCCATCGGGTTGAAATAAAACTGTGCCGGATCTTGATTCGGATCGGGACCGTATACACGTTGCGCTTTACTCGTTTGCGATACGCACATACCAAATCGTTCTCCATGTTTAGTCTGCCATAATGCATAAGGTGGTAAAAATACCGCTTTATCCTGATTTCCAAGATATAAATTCGAGTAAAATTTGTTGGTCTCAATGGGTTTTGTATGAGACTCGTTCGTGCTACTATTGCCGTTCGCATCAGGTACGCCCTTCGGAGGACACGGATGAGGTCGTCGGGCGAACCGAGGGTGCGGAGCGGTCACCTCGACTATCTCAAATAGATCAATAGACATCAGAAAGAGATCATAACTTGAAGTTTGGTAATGAAATAAAAAACTGGAGTCAGTCGCTAGAATGTGGAGACGCCATGGCAAATAACACGCTCAATATCGGCTAGTCACGAATCCCCTAACCGGATAGGCTCTATTTATTAAGGTGTACCATGTCACCACTCAGTACACTAGTTAACTTATATGAATTTAGTGCATTGTTAAAGACCGACACAATAGTATTTTGTCGTGTACGCTCTAATTTTCGATAATCAATAACTAAATTTTTAGGCATCTTTTCCAACTCTTAAAACAAAGCACAAAAAATTTAACAAACACGACGAGGTCTAAAAAAATTCTATATACTTTCATACCTACCCTCATGCAAGATCATCAAACTCTCTCTATCGTCCAACTTTGTTATGCAAAACATGTTCTTTCATAAACATACTGGATATAGCAGCACCCATCGCTAGCAGGACACTGGTATAAAGCACAGCATGTGTAGCATCCAAGTAACTCAGAGTAGCATCAATACGATATTCTTCTGGTAATGAGCTCACTGCGTCAACATTGTCCTGAATCAATTTGATGATATCCTCAGCTCCGGGACCGGTAATACGCTCGTGCAGCTTGCTAGCCAAAACGTTTTGAAAAATAGATGCACTAACGGCGACACCAATCGTAGAGCCAGTACCTCTGAAACCATATTGAATAGACGTGCAAACAGCCTGGTACTCGAACGGAACAGCAGCAATAAGGCCCACCAAAGTGATCGTCAAGAACGCACCGCCACCAAAACCAGGGAAGAGTAAAGCGGCTGATACCCGCCATTCAGGAGTATCCAACCCAACAGTTGACAACATAACAGAGCCAAAGACAAGGCAGAAGCCTGCAAGATATGACATGGGTTTAAAACGACCGGTATAGCGCATGTAGTAGCCGCACACGAGCGAGCCAGATGCACTACCAATGAATTGGGTGATGAGCGAGGAGCCTGACCTACTTGGAGACTGACCCTTGACGGCAATCATGTAAATAGCAGTGTAAAAAATGTTTCCAAAGTAAACCATGGTCATGAACCAACTAGTGAAGGCTGATCCTGCAACAGTGCGGTTTTTCAACAAACCGAGAGGGATAACTGGTTCTTGGGCGACATAAAGCTCTATGTACACAAATGTGGCAATAACGATAAAAGACAAGCACAACGGGAATACAACGGCTGGATGTGTCCACGAATAGTAGCTTCCTCCTATACTGACTGAAAATAAGAACAAAACCAAGCCGCTGACTAGAGTGATTGAGCCGAGATAGTCAATGCGTCTGAGTTTGTCACCGTCATACTCCTTCTGCGGCAAGTTGAGGTTAAGCTGAAGCGCAACAATTGAAAGTACAATAATAGGTGCCTGTAAAGCAAAAGTCCATCTCCAGCCAACTGTTTCAGTCAAAATACCACCGACAATACCACCAAACGCAGCGCCACAGCCGTACAAAATATTTCCAATTCCTTGCAACAATCCTCGCTGACGCAATGACACAATATCACTAAGAGTAATAGCCGACAAAGTAGTCAAACCACCACCACCACAACCAGCAATAACTCTGGCAAATACAAGCCACCACATGGTTGGCGCAAGGCCGCACATGACAGAGCCAATGCCGAACAAGCAATTGCAAATGATAAGAATAGGCTTGCGACCGAAAATATCTGACAATTTGCCATATAACGGCTGAAAGGCAGCTTGAGAAATAAGGTAACCTGTAGCAATCCACGAGACACTTCGAAACTCGTTGAAGTCCGACGCAATTCTTGACAACAGTGTAGCAACTATAGTACCGTCGAGTGCAGCCAGGAATACACCGACGTATAACGACAAGAACACGGTAGTCACTGCACGCGTAGACAATTCCTGTTCCTCTAACTCTTCTGCGAGAGCTTCAACATCTTCGAGTGCCACTTCGTCTCCCGCCTCGCTAGTTCCCTGCTCAGACTGGATGAATGGAGTGCTTTCGTCCTCTATCTCAGTCGTCCCTCTGTCGGATGTCATCTCTGAATGAGCCCAAGTCTAATGTAAAAACAAAATAATAAAAACAAAATGCACACAAAAGAAAACAAAATAGAGCTAGAGCAAATTCATAGCAGCGGTGCAAGAGTACGTAGTCGTGCGAAAGATTCGTTGACTCGTCGTCTCCCCGGGGCCTCCACCGACATTTTGCCTTTTAGCGGTGGACCGGTCGCAATCAGAGCAAACATTGACGCGGAATTGCCGGCTACATGAATTTTCAGTGGGATAATACCATACATCCCAATCAAATAAAAAGAGCTTTAGGAAGCGATTACAAATTCCAGATATTCATAATTCATACTATAGGCCTTGCCATATGCTTTATTTACATTGCAGTATTGGTGGACGTAATGGTAGTCGCACGAGAGCGGAGCACCCGCAGAAATAATTCATCGTCGCTGCCTTCCCCTGGAATAAACACTGCAACAGCCTGCCTAAAATCTCCATACCAGCTCGGTCGATCTTATAACAAGTGACATCAATGCGGGCATATTTTGACAAAAAGCAACTATGTATGTAGATGGAGCTAATTCGATGCCACTTTTTAAACAGGTCGAGGAACTGCTTCTGAAAACAAACTTCTCAGTGCGAGGTGTGCCCCTGAAGACTGATAAGAAATATGACTCGGTTTCTAATCAGCCTGATATACTCCCTAGTATCTACGGATCATGGTCGCTAGCATACAGCCTAGTTGCAGCGCCAAAATAATTTGAACTTAAATAAATATTGTTGGTTTATTGTGATTAGCTGTCACTTTTTTTAAATTTTTCTAGTACTAGTAGACCGAGAGCGTCTAATCGGGCGCGACGCGTGCATATGAGGGCAAAAAAACCCGCCTCTGACAGCCTAACTACTGTAATGTAGCTTAAATTACTATTATGGACAATTTTTGCCCACGTGAAAAATCATACAATGTATTTTTGTTTTTTGCCAAAATACAAGCAGTGATTAGGTTTCTTTTTTTTTTTTGTATCTTAATATATTGAATAATTAATAATGGAAAGCGGTTGTTAGATGTTGCACAGTTTTACCTGCGCCGCAGCGTGTCGTACCCTAAGCCTCCCCTAACCCGAGCTCAGGGCATGATTCCCCCACGCGTGGCGTGCTCTCCGCTAATACCTGCGAAATGAGAAGAAATAAAAGGTGAACCCTTGATATTAAGAACTCACCTGCGCGTTGTCGAGAGCGAGCAGCTTTAAAATCTGGGAGTACAGTATCTCTGCCTAAAAATTACACAAAAATCACTGTGACCAATATAAATCTTGAAGCTGCACTATAAGCGAATATAACATGCTAAAGGTAAGCCTGTGCGATATATTGCTATTAGACGTAGAAATTGACAGCTTATTTGTGAAGGACTGAAATGAGCTAGAAAGTAACGATCAGTTGCCAAGGATTTGATTACAATTTACAACAAACAGATGAGAACAGAAATACCATTACTTAATAGGTTTTCAGCACTAAATATTTTAGTTATTTATAGTATTTAGTGTAGTTGTTAAGGGCTGAGGTCTAATAACTAAGATTAAGCTAACTTCGGAAGTGATATCCTAACCTGAAGGTTGATATGCTAAACGAAAGTGACATTTTCTTTTTGCGGTAACGCGTTCGTAACGCGTTCCTTCGACGCGTCACGTAGCGCAGCCTTCCCAGTAGCTTATTTTGGTATATTGAGCTAACTAGTTATATGATCTCAAAGTGTGATGGATAAATGCAGTTCTATAAACTATCATTGAGCCTAACCCCAAGTAGTCATAACATCTAAAGCGCGCCAATGAAGATTAAAATTTAAAACAAACAGGAAACCGAATCCTCTGCTGACCCAAATAGCCTTATAACTGACTGTAATGTTAACTATCAACGGTGGTGGGTAAGTTCAATTATTACGTAAGATCCGATACAAATTATTAAATGGTCTTATAGCTTACTATAGTATTAACTAGGTATCTAGTTAACTAACTCCTAACTAGTTAACTATCGACAAATCGGATTGTTACGTAATGTTTAATGAAACTATTACTAATGCTCCACCCTACGTCCTATATGTATGAAACTATATCCTAATTAAGAAGGTTTAGTGGATCCAATCGTGAACGCCTCTATGCGCCTGTATGTACATATGATTCCAGGCTAGGGTCTTTGTTGAATTAGTCTACAGGTCCATGTTCTCCTGATGGATGGGCCAAGGCGCGATAAAGGCTGTATATATACGTTTATTGGAAGGGATTCCAGCAAAAAGAAAAAAATTAAAGTTGTTAAAGCCTCCAATAATTCAACAGCTCTGAAAATTTGTTTTACAATCTATTACCAAATCAACTAACTTATTCGGATTCTTTGTGAGCTTCGAGCTGTGACATCTTACAAGACTGGAAAGGGTGTCATCACGTGGGTTTAAACACGGGTCAGGGTTTTCAAAGCTGCTGCGCGTCGCCAGATGGCAGGCGGCTCAAGGCGCGCAGAAAATGACCCGGCCCGGACGAGCGAGCGTGTGTGCGCAGTCAAAGCCGGGCCACATAATAGCTCACAAGCAACTTTGGGTGGCCTCTCTCCCCCTTGGCTCCGATTCCAGATCGAAAATCGGTTATCTGTATCTCTCTACACATAATCTGCGCCTCAATTAGGCTAGTTATACCACAGATCGACATGTCAAGCAATCCAGGCGGGTTTGTGGACGAGGTCGAGGAGCCAAGTACTACGGAAGACGTCGTGGTAGCCGCCAACGCGGCCGAGGACGAATCGACCACCACGACAGAACCGGCGTCCACTACGGCAACAACTGAGGACGACGAGCAGTTAGACGTGTCAGAATCGCTTGATGCTGCAAAGGACTTGTTGAAGACACTCGAGTCGGAGGTGCCGGACGAGGTGAGCACGGCCAATGACTTTGATCCGCCGGGTGTAGCGAGTGGAACACTAATTATCGATCTAGAGTCCCGAGGACGCGACCGAGTTTGAGGATGCCAAAGAAACTACTGATCCTGATCCAGTTTCTGCAGATGCTGAAGAAAAGGCTCCAAAAGACGAATTCGTTCCAGCAATTGAGGCAGAAATTAACCCAGAAGCTAATGGAGAGGCGGCAGCAGAGACAGTTGAGGAGCCGGTCGAAGAAAGCAAGCCAGAAGAGGAAGATAGTTCAGTTTCAGAGCCAGAAGAGGCAATTGCTGTACCAGTGGTGGCTGCAGTTGCGGAAGAAACTGCTACTGAAAACAAGACAGTGGCAGTTGACGGTCTTGAAATAGTTGCGCCGGAGCCACTGGCTCAGGAGGCTATGGATGACGTGAACTTATCTGACGATAAAGAGGTTTCTTCAGACTCTGCTACTACGAAATCTCCAGAAGCTGCTCCTCCGCCATTGCCGACTCGAGCTCACAATAAGAGATCTCCATTTGCATGGCTGAAGGGTAGCTCTAGTAAGAACGAACTTCCTGTGGCTCATGCTCCTCCATTGCCGCCTCGCAAGGTTCATAGAGAAAGCACTACGAGTAGCGTTACCAGTGTTGCTAATTATGAGCTTATTTTGAGCAGACTGGATGCTACCAGAGATGATTTGCAATCGATGGAACAGTCAGAGAAGGAGGCACATATTGCTGGTACACAAAAGTTGAAGGAAGAATTCGAGAAGCTGCGGAGTAACAAGAGTGAGTTTGCTCAATCTGATGAAGACTATGCGGCGATTAACTGGGAATTCTGGACTTCTGTTGTTGCGGATTATCCAAACGTGGCAAGGTCGCGCCCTTCAGATTTGACGCACGCTGTTCAGGATGGTTTACCACCACCTCTGCGAGGAACGATCTGGCAACTCATGGCAGCTTCAAAATCGCTTCTTTTGGAAGATGTTTACAAGTCGTTACTGTCAGAAACTAGCCCTCATGAGAAAGCTATTCGGCGTGATTTGTCCCGGACTAGCTTTACCAAAGCCGTGGATCAAGACGCCTTGTTTAACGTGATCAAAGCTTATGGCTTACTCGATCCTGAGGTTGGATATATTCAGGGTATGGCGTTCATTGCTGTCCCGCTTGTTCTTTCAATGTCTCCACCTGAAGCGTTTTGTCTGCTGGTTGTGCTCATGAAAAACTACGGTGTTCGCGAATTATTTTTACCCGAAATGCCCGGTCTGCACATAAAGCTTTACCAATTTGACAGAATCATTGAAGACAAAATGCCAAATGTATATAGGCATTTTGCCCGTCAAGGTGTTCGTTCATCCATGTATGCATCTCAATGGTTTCTCACCTTCTTTGCTTACAAATTTCCCTTGCAAATGGTCTTGCGTATTTTTGATGTCGTTATGGCTGAAGGCCTCGAGGCAATTCTTCGATTTGGTGCTGCATTAGTGCGGAAAAACGAAGCTGCGTTGCTAGAATTTGATTTTGACGCTCTGGTGTCGTTTTTGAAAAACAACTTGTTTGATGTGTATATTGACGCTGAGTCAGGTGCGTCGACTCCTACCCACCATAAGACACCATCGTTTTTGTCACGGAGCAGCTCACATCAGTCTCAGGCTGATGTTGCTTACAGAGTAAATGAACTTGTATCTGACGCATATGCGCTCAAGATTTTACCGGCCAGTTTGAGGAAATTCGAGACTGAGTATGAAGAGCTTCACAGGGCGGAGATGGAGCGAGTGGAGGAGATTGAAAATTTGCGAACAGCAAATGGTCAATTAACACTGCAAATAAAGAGATTAGAGAACAGTTTGGCCACGCTGAATCAAGAACATATCGAGGTCGCTAATGAAATGGTTCAAGGCAAGGTAGAGATTGAACAGCTACGTGACGAGAATAATGATCTTAAGACTGAAAATGAGGAATTGAAGCAGCAAGTTGAGACATTACCAGGTGAGGTTGAAACAAAACTCAAAAAAGAAATGGATGCACTTATGCAACGAAATCTCGAGGTCATGAACTTGAACCAGACGCTAGAAGAACAATTGGCTGCTTTAGAAAAAGAATTGGTCGAGAGCAAGCTACAAATTGCTACGATTAACGAACAACATGAGGCACTTAACAGGAGATGGAATGACATACGGAAAGTACTTGAAACTGAATCTTAAATTGCATTCTCGTGGTGTTTTATCGTGAGCTGTTTGTTGGCCCACTTTTGTTTTTTTTTTATATCAAAATATCGTTTTGCTCAGTATGTAATTTTCTCTTTATATTTCTATTTTAACAGGAGTATCTCACCATACAATTTTGGATGTTCTTAGATTCCGTAGTATATACAATGGGGACAATTAATGGTTTCGTCAACAGTTTATTCATCGTCGATTCCTTCGAATTTGATTTCAAACCCAACTGCTTCTGATACTTCTCGCCGTAACAAGTCTCCAAGTGTTGAGCCATCACGATGATAAGTCCATTTACCATTTATAATGTCATATCTGCCATAAATTAATATATATATATATATACAGTAATGTAAAAACAACGCACCTCTTTGGTCCTGATAACGGGCTACTAAGCCAGATCTGCTTGTTTGGAGGTTGTTTGTTGATAACATACGTGCCATTAGGCGGTAATTCAAGTGTCAGCACCCCTTGCTATACGAATTAGCACCAACCTCCTTAAAAAGCTCAAAATCTGATCTACATACGGCAACCTCGACATCAACATCTCGAAATTCCGGATGCGCGCTTGTAAAATCTTCAATCTCGAGAGCAATATTCTCAAGAGTATCGTCCGAGAGTAAGTGGTAATGTTTAATTGATATCTCGTCTGGAACTACACCATCATCGGTCACAAATTTTTGAGATAATAATGTAGATGAAAAGTTTCGGACACTTGAAATCCCAAATTGTGGGGTCCGTCGTGGGTTGAACGTTCGAGTTGATCTCGAGCTACCGTCGAATGTTCCTAGTGTACGGAGAGGTTGCCGGCACAATAGTACTCGGTTAGCTCTAGCTAATATGCATGATTGACGTCTATATATAAGTGAAAGTGACATGGCTGATTAAATAAAATAGCAAAATATGCGAATATGCGTGTGTATTCGTGAAAGAGTTGTGTTAGCGCTAACTACGAATTTCCAGTTGTCCGATACGTAATTTAGCGAACAGATTTCGAATATTAACTAAAGTTACTCCCAACCTTCGACAGTTTAGTTCGATCATACTCATACAACCTTGAACCACAAAAAACCCACGATTAAATTATACAAATTTAATACGTAACTATAGTAACGTGAGCTTTTTTTTTTAACAACTCATTACATTGACTACTTGTTGATACTTTAATTCACCTGCAATTACTCTCTTTGATCGCTGGCGCCTTGATCTATCGCTGTAATGTTAAATGTCATCATCACGATATTTTCTCTTAAGTGATTTGTTCTGAGTCGTTACATGGGAAAAAATTGGCATATTGACAGTTACTGTCTGTCTATTCACGCTTATTTGATATTTTACAAATTTTTAATCACCAATGCGACTTTACTTCTTCGCTCTCATGCATTATCCATCCCCGCGCGACCCAAGACTCGCGCAACCAACATTTTATTCCAAAACAAAAAAAAATCAAATGCTAATATAAACCAATCCCAAACATCATAAAAAAAACAGAGTGAGTAGTTAAGCAGTCGTACCACCAACACCAGCGCAGTATGCGAGATACCAAGTTTGTGAAGCGCCGCCGTCCAAATAAGCCGAGTTAAAATTTGTGGTGCCAAAAAACTTATACGCTGATGTCGGGTCATAGAGTGCCAAGTTGGAGTATAAAATGCCCTTCCATCCATCCTTCAATGTTGGTGCCAGTGAGCCAAGCTTCTCGGTCCATTCCTGCTTAACAAATGTAGGCGATCGGATATATGACGAAACTGGGGTGACCGGGATCATGTGAATACCTTGAATATATTCGAGGTTGGTTCCGAAATATGTCGTATGATCAACTTTATTCTCAAACGTGATACCGGGTACCTTGTTGGCAATGAAGTTAGATGGCTGGTTGGTGTTACTGTCAAGCATGAGCCAGTAAGTTTGTATCGCCCGACGCATGACGGCCAGCATCAATGCACCACGAGCCTCCATAGACTTGTCACCAACAATTTGTCCCCACAGCTTTATCGCATAGGCATGATTGTAATCTTCAGATGATGACTCTTCGTCTTTTCCGTCTGCGGACTGAAAAAGACCTTTTGCCCACGAATGTCCATGGAACCACGAGAATGATCGTGAGACCGGGAAGTACGGGTCCTGGGCTGATGGATTCGCAACATCACGAACAAGAGCATTGACATATGCTTTGTTTTTGGCAACCCATGTTCCACCAAGATCATTATCAATTTTGCCAATGACAGCAGCAGCATGAATATGATAGCCGTAGTGGAAATGATGATCATTGTAATATGAGTTCCCGTAATCAGTACTCGAGTCTCCGGTAATGATTGCGCTGCTGGAAATCAAACCACCATATGTCTTGTCATAGTAGAGTGGATATGTCTGAGTGTTGTTTGCATATCTCGAAAAAGAGTACTTAAGCTTATCGAGACAATACTTAGTCAAACCCGTATTCTTGAGAATTGAGTGCGACACATAGCAAACATAAGCAAACTTGTCCAACGCCTTACCAGCGCTGTACATTGAGCCAGAGTTTGTCTGGGTATCCATATCTTGAGAAGCCTCTGAAACAGCAATCTTAGATAACATAGCAAGAGCTTTGGTAGTGTACTTTGCAGACTTGCCTGAAATTGAGGTCCATGGATCAAACTTGATATCATTAGGAAGCTTTTCACTCATAAAAAAACTGTTGGTAGAATAGGCAGTCATTTTGCCTTTAGTTTGCGAATCTAGTGTCAATGCAGTCTTAAAACCACTGCTAGCAGACGTCATCGAGGCTACATGGTGAGGCAAAGCAAAGAAGAGACCATTACCAGCGTTGCTGCTTCCCTTGACTGTCCAATTTAGTTTGTAGGTACCAAGCGTGCCCTTCGCCCATCCAAAAACAGAAGCAGAAATAGCGTAAACTCCAGCGTGCTTGTCATAAATGCTCTCAGTACCACTGGGCACCTCAGCAATCTGCACAATAACACCGCGGCAATGAGTAGTAGCCATGACGTAGTTGGAGCTCTTGAGTACAAGATTAAAAGTTTGAGAAGAAGGAACAGTAGCGTAGATTGCCCAAGTACGTCCATCTTTCAAAACGGCAAGATACTTAACGATCCCAGATCGCGGAGATTTTTTTTTTGTAAGTGAGGCAAATCCAACAGCGGAAGTAAACTTAGGCTGCAAACTCCAATAAATGCCAGTGACAAATGCAGATCCTTGAACAATGGGAAGCTCAAGAGTGCTGGTAGTACCGTACTTTGCAGTATTTGGAGTAAGAAAAGCCTGAACTGAGAACTGTTTGGTGTTTTTGAGAGTCAAAGTTGCACCAGAGTCAATTTCAGCTGCGGTAATTGAAATAGAGCGGATGCCAGTTGGGTTGATGTAGTACCTCACTGGGTTTGCAGATGCATCAGGGCCATACACCTAAAACATTAGCTACAATCCCTCTTAAGAGAACCATCGACAAACTTACTCTTTGATTAGCATGAGTGTGGGTAATAGCCCAACTGTAGTCGCCGTTGGTACCTCTATTCCACCAAACAGCATAAGGGTACATGTATACAGGATTGTCTTGACCTCCGAGCATCATATTGGTGTAGAAGTTGTTAGTAGGAATGTTGCCAACCTTGCTAACTCCAACAGGTTTCTGAGGATGTGATTGCAAATGAGGGAAACGAGTGTCAGGCGCAGTAGTAGCAATAGGATCAAACACAGAGAACACAGTCGAGGTAGGGAGTGAGTCTGCAGTGTCAAGGCCTCCGTTTCTCCTGCCAGTAGCAGTTGGAGTGGAGAATGTAGTCTCTACCCAGTCTGGTGTATCTTGTTGAATAATAGTAGCAGTCGCAACAGGATTCTCAGTCGGATAGCCAGATTCGAGACTGGTGTAAACAGTACCGAGCATCGACGTAGAAATAGCGGTCGTAGTCTCAACAACGTACTGGACCGTATCTGACACAGATGTAGTAGTTACCACAAATTTTTTATTTTTAGTCACCGAAACCACCGGCACAGCCTGTGTAGCTGAAATCGCTGCCAAAAGAACAGCAATTAATGTAAACTGACTAGGTAGCATTTTGCCTGCGTCTAAACTAGGGCTGCGAAGTAAAGCGAATGAATAGACAAACGGAAAGACTTGGTTTGGTTCGATCGAGTACAGTAAATGAATATCCTGAGGAAGCAGGCAGACTTATCAATAAGAAAAACAGCAAAAACAGCCAACTCAACAAAAGAACAAAGGTCAAGTTGAAAACGAATGGGCCGGGGGCCGTGAACGAGTTGAACGGCAGGACATGAGGATTATATATATACCCGCCACTCGTCCAACCGCAACAGCTGACCACGGTCGCATCGTGACAATTAAGAGCAGGTGCACAATACACAATGCGCAACCCTCACAGCACAGGCCACTCACTGGTCGGGCAGACGACACCGATTCAGTCAGTAGCCGGCCAGCTCTGTCGTGAAGAGCAGTAACAACTATATGCAGCCTGCAAAAGGCAAGATTGCGGGTTGCGAGGATTGTCGCTCACCAGTCACCCTGAGTTTTTCAGGGGCTGGCGCGTGGACCGGGAAAAGTGGCAGGGCCCTACACCGCACGCGAGCGGCACGCGTCGAAGATTCCAAAGCTCATATCGCGTAACTAATGCATAGAAGACAGTGCCAGGAAATATTCTTTGTACGTATGTGAGATCTCGACAAATCTGCACTCTACTATTAGTGTTGGCAACGATCGATTGACCCCTGTTTTGCAACGTTTTTTTTTTTTACACCCGAGCCATGCAAGCCCATTTGTTCTCTAGCAGTGGTCTCGGCTACATTTGCGCCAATTAGCAGCAGCGACTATTCAAATTGTTCACTCGTTTAGACGCGATCACTTGAAGTATCTATGTACGTATTCGGATTTCTTTTTTTCTCTGGAATGCGTGCCGAATCCCAACGGTGTGATATGTATAACTCATTGAAAGCGACAGGCGAAATACATAATCAGCGCCACTCGTCGGGCAAGCAAGCCAGCCACGGAGATTGCCCGACCGGGCCCCCGCTGAACGCTCGAGGAAGGATACCCAGCAACACCACATAACACGATGCCCATCTCTATTATTTGATTGACTAAAGTTTTAAAAGCTTATTTTTTTCATTAATGCTAGCAATCGTCGATCTTATGATGTAACGCGCATTGTTTCAATTCGTACAACTGATTACCTCGATGAAGCAATATCAATATCAGATGAAACAAACCCCGGAGTCTTAAATATCACCACTAACTTATACCAACTTATACCAACTTCATTGATTACTTATTTGGAAGATGCCAGCAAGATGCATACCGTTCGCTTACTCCGGCTCCTGATTTTCCTGGTGCTGGAACCACAGTCGGAGAGAGTAGGTTTGTCGGGTCATGGCACCTATCCCGATTTTTCGTCGCCTGAGGGAGCCTTGGCAGCTGGCTGTGGCAACTCTGGCTGGGACTTATCGATGGCCAAGTCTGATATAGAACGTGAGTTGATGGCTGTTGGAAATAAGCTCTTGCTTTAATATTGGGGGATAAATTATATGCGCAGTAATAAACAGTAGTATGCAAATGGAACTAAGTAATAACTTTTAAAAAATTGTAAATTTGCTCGGCCATGGGGCATGCAAGAGTGTATAGTACCGAGGAAACATGCTTACCATTGTGGGCTGCATTAACCGAATGTATGGCGTCGCAGTGCCAAAGGACGTAGTCACCAGGCTCAACTCTAGGTACCGGGGTCATGGTACTTGATAGTTCTAAATGAGAATGCGTAATGTCATTGAGCTCTTGACAAGCACCCATAGCGGTGTTAGGAAATGAGTCACTGGGTACAACAAACCGAGTAGCATTTATTGCGTCCAAGAGTGGTCGAAGCATAATATAGGCACTAGAATACTTGATCAGTGGGAATACCTTGAGCGTTCCTTCACCTGGTCCAGTGTTTGACATTCATTGCTACCCAGCCTTGGAACATTCAAAACATTGTACAAGAACCTGCACCATTGTACAAATCCGTAGTGATATGCATCATACTGCTCTCACGCGCAATTTTTAATGATCTTAGAGTACACCTTTCTGTACTCCGGATCTTACCATCCCTCAATCGATCTACCATCAACATGCGGACCAAGTGTGAACCGCACGTCTCCTGGTGATTCTCAATCTATCAGCGTACATCAGCGGATGTCTGGTTGACAATTTTGCTGTAAGATCTGTCGGAATGCCACAACGACATAATTGCATTTTGTGTCTGAATAAGCTTCGAATGCGAGCGAGCAGCAATTTGGATCTTAGACCAATAAAGCTTATAAACTGACGGACTATCCTTAGGGAATGCGATGACCGACGGGTTATCGCGGATATATTTATCTGTCATGTACTTGTACTCTCTAGCTTGATCGCGATCAATCACGCCTTTGAAAACAACACACCCTCGTTTCTTAACTTCTGAAGCAACAGCAGAATTTGCAATACGTGCCAGACCAGTCTCCGTATCCGTCACAATCTCCCATGCGAAATCAATTTGGGGAATAACATCCGACCCTTTAACCTTGATTTCCGCGATTTCGGTCCTAAGCGAGTCAAGTAAAAGAGCATAGGAATCGACTAAAAACTGTTTTTCCTTCCCATTTGCCACGGTTGCTTGCAAGTGTTTAAACCTGCTAGGTAAGGGAGGCGTGTCAGTACCAGAGAGTGACGGAAACACAGACAAGATATCACCAGCGACCTTGCCCTGAGAAGCTTGTATGAGCGCTGCGTTTCGATGCAAAGAGAAACGCACCAGCAAATTTCAACAATTTTGACATTTTCAATAATAATCAACAATATATTCTAAAAAAAAATTTACGAAGAAACCACCTCTCTCTGTGGTCTAACCCAGAGTCTATAAATCTGGGGACAGCCCTCCCATACATACACTCTAGATCTGGGGAAATCTCCATCTTGCAAAATTTGCGGTGCTTAACTGTGCAAAATTAGTGCGGACAAGTATTCCAACAGTAATCACACCGACGCGGAATCCCCCGCACACAGATGTGGACAGATATCTAAACGCAATACTCATACCGGGACGCCAAACCACTGTGATCCTGAGCCCCGGATATGTACGTCTATCCCACTCCGACACAGGAACATGTAATAATAAAATAAGTAAACCACCATGGAAGGTGCCTCATTCCGGTTCGAAGTAAGCTTGGGATTCTCGTCGAGAAATATATCAAGCCAACTATAGGTCTCAAGTACGTCAAAATATTTACCAATTGAATTTTAAGTTGATAACAACATAATCGTCATCATACTGACAAAACTAACAAGAACTCCTTATTCACACACATCTCATTTAGAATGACATAATCCTATCAATAGCCACTTGACCTGAGCATCAAAGCAAGTACAAAAAAAAGAGAAATAAAATAAAATTTAAATCGATTCTAGTTCCAAAAATGTAATAGACAAAAAAAAACAGTGCCGACCTCTTCCTTTCTTACAAAGCGAAAAAGAAACCAACAATGCAAGCAAAAGACATCATAAGAGCGGAGTTGCTGTTCACAACGTAAGAGAGAGCAGCCGAGGTCGATGAGGTAGCAGTAGAGCTAGCAGAAGCTGTAGACGAAGAACCTGTCTCCTCGGAAGCAGATGCACTAGCAGTGCTAGAAATACCGTCACCAGATGGGACAGCCGAGGCGTCAAGGTCAGTCTGCTCGATGGCGGACTCATCAGAGATAGAAATGGTATAGGTCTCATCAACGGAAGTGTCGCTGATCACAGCATCATCGTTGTCGTAGATAGTGAAATTGGTCTTGGTGGTGGTGATCTTGACATACTTTCCGCGAATATACGATGAGTCTAAACCATCAGCAATCAAGGTTGCAGCTTGAGTGTCTGGAAGAGTAGTATTGGCGTTAATGTTGGCGTACGAGCTTTCGTAAGTAGTAGGACGGGCCGAGGCAGATGAGGTAGCAAGGCCAGTAGACGAAGCAGCAGCATATCTAGACGAAAGAGCAATAAAGTCATCTCTAATAGTAGCGGAGCCATCGGAATCGGAAATGTTGACAAGGCCGTAGTTAGAAGTCTCTTGGGAGTACTCGTAGACAAGACCACCAGAAAAGACAATGGTCATGTTGTCAGAGAAAATAGCTTCGACTTCCTCGAAAGTACGCGGAAGAACATTGTTGCAACCAAATTCAGACAAAAAGACAGGGATAGTATAGTTCTCATAAGAAGCAACCAACTCATTGTACTTGGACGAAGTGAACGTCTGCTCACCACACCATTGGTAGGAGTTGACACCGTAGAAGTCGACAGCCTCATCAGCCTTACCAGCCTCAAGGTAGTCAGCGAGAGAAACACGATAGCTCAAGGCGTCGGCCGCAGAGTAGCCAATAGGGACAGCACGTTGAAGATGATTAGCCATGTAATTCTTCATGTCACGAACGACAGCCTTGATGTAGTTTGGTGAAGCCTCGGCAGAGGTATCGTCGTCGACAATCTCGTTACCAGCGAAGAAACCAAGAGTATTGTTGTAACCAGAGAAAGCCTCGATAACTTGGAAGACATGGGTAAGATAGTCTTCGGTGTAGGTGGTCCATGGCTCATTACGGTCGAGATTCTGGCCGTAAACAGGGGTGTTGACATCGAGGAAGAGGTAGATACCAGCAGATGCCAATAAAGTCATGCACTCATCGTGGTTAAGAGTAGGATCAACCGAATAGATACGAACGGCCTAAACAATTAGTAAACAGATCACGCGTCAACCATTGCTATCGTGTTTGCTCCTCAAACTCCCTACAGACATCGTAAACAATGCGAATCCTGGCCAGCAATCAACTGCACACCAACCCCTTGGTTCGTAATGCGTTGAACCTTGTACAGATTTGCTTTTCATTTTCGTACCACGCGGCGTCGAGCCCATATACAGTGCCGCCACGGGTCAAAAATAGAAGACACGACAAAGCGTCAACAGGAACACCATCAACAGAGGGCCGGGAGATAGTTGCAAACGGCGCTGTCGAGGACTACTAATTTCCGTAGTGACAGAAAATGGAAAAAAGTTCAGTTGATGCGGTCAATATATTGAACGTGGTTGTCCCTTTCGTAGAAGAAACACATTTAGCCCAGGCCATCGACCGTCATGTAAACACGGGCGACACGTTTGGGTAAACGGGTCTCGACCGATGGGCAGTGATGAGTAGGCCACGCCCACAATCTCGAAGGCAACGAGGAGAAAAATTTTGATAGCAAATCAAAAAAATAATGGATATACATACGTTGATACCAAGCTTTTGGAACAAGTAGATGTCACGAGCGCAGACATTGGCGTCCGACAAAGGATCGGAGCCCTCCTCATAGCCGGACGATCCGCCGGGCTGGTAGTCGACACCCTTGATAAAGAACTAAACAAGCGTCAGCAATCATCAGCTAGCCCAAACCAGACCAGTCAGTGACATACAGGTTCGCCAGTCTCGGAATTGATAAAGTAACGGCCCTCGATCTCGATAGTGGGCAAAGCAGCTGCTGGAGAAGCACCCAAGAGCACCGACGACAGCGACGCAAGCGCAGTGGCAGCAGCGACGGAGCTGGAAACGAAACCTCTCATTTTGTGTGTATAAAAACGAGCGATGACAAAAAGAGCGAACAGACAAAAAAAAGCCAAACAAACAGCGAAAGTGGATATATAAACCACGAGGCAAGAGCGAGCTGACTTTAGAAAAACGACGACGAACAAGCCGATTGAAGGTCAACAACGGTTGAAATAACCAGGGCGCGCGATCCAGGAAAACAAACACGAGCCCCGCGCCAATGTGAGCGCACGAGGGGCCGGGTAAGACAAGGGGCAGTGCAAGCCAAAAAAAACCCGAGCTGGCCATCTTCAAACCCAATCGCATTCCGGGTCCACCGCTGTGTCGGCTGGGCTCACACGTGCTCTATTTGTATCTCAAATAAATCGGTCTAAGTCGGTTCTTTTAGGACTTGGCAGACTACGTATGTACATAACCTGCACTACAATACCTTTTGTTCGCGGGCTTCTAATCAGGAGGGTCGCTGGCGTCTTGTTCACCCGGTTACTTACCATGAAAAAAAAAAAAAAAAAAAAAAAGGGGGGGGGCTACCGCCACCACCGCCACATTCATACCGATTGCGCTATTAACTGCACAACTATATAACATTGTGCGAAGAATACATAGTTAATACATAATTTTAAATACATACTAAAACGCGACACCACTAGCCCCCGGGCTTAAGTCGCGCACACAGGCAGGACACGCGTCAGATCGAAAGCACGCGTTTTTTTATTTGTGTGCTATTATATACACAGTTATGTATTTGGCCCCTCGAGGAGAGCCAGATCAAAATTTAAAAAAAGAAACGGCGCGTCTTTAATGACCTGGCACATAAATAGCTACTAACTAATAGGTAGTGTGCTATTCTGGGGCATTACATTGGGTGAATGATTAGTACAAATCTCGTCCCAGTTTGGAAACCGTAGGAAGTCTTGCAAGTTCCCGGGAGGACACAAAAGCAATGCCAACGTTAGATTATTTCTTTTTTATAATAAATTTCAACTGTATCCGAATAGTTCTCTAACTTGCGGCGACTGAATAAGGCAGTGCACAAAACGTCAAGAACGGGGGTTGAATTCCAGCATTCCCCCTTCCTTGGAGTTTATGCTTTGACCTCTCTTAGTCTTGTCTTCTAAAAATCCATTTTAAATACATACATAGTCAAATTTATTAGCTACATATTATGTGTAACTGAACTTGGCGCCAACGTGACAGCTCCGCATCGGAATGCTAAGCGGTTGCAGCCAAATTAAATATTCCCCGATCTGTTGATAGACACCAAACCAATAAAAATTAAGGCAAACACAGTAACCGCAGTTTTCTATTATTGCCTCCTTCATCTACGTACATAATGTGTTTTCCATACCTGGGATTGCTCAGTGGAGTCACAGTCCAACCCGAAGAATACGGTCAAGGACTGGTTACAATCTCTTTTTTGTCAACGCGAGAATTTCCAACGACAATGATTCGCTCAATTGGGCGACATACAACTATTTATGACCAAAATACTCGTGTCAAATTAGCGCTCACAAGTTCGGTGAAAGTGAGGTATTATCTGTGCACAGTGACGCGTCATTGCAGGCGGGAAATATACCGCATGCAGCTGCGAAAGTCACTCACTGGAGATAAACATCAAAGTCCAAGTTGGTAGTAACGTTTGATTCTTGAACGTATGCACTACAGCACTGTAGTCTGTACATGACTATAATCTATATTGAGATCTGATTGTCAGCTCGTGCAGTGTCCCTAGCGCGCCTTAGCATTGCATCTGACGCGTTCTCGTTCCTGAGTTTAAAGTTCGCGCATTCCGGTACAAACTTACAGGGTGATAATTTGATGACTTCTATCTACGACAGTATGTAGGAGCTTAAAGACATAAACAGAATGCATGCTACCATTTTAAAAAATGAATTTCAATAGCCTAATACAAATGACCAATGTCAAATCTTGCCATACTGCTCACACGCGATCCATTGAACTAAAGTCACATTTTCAATGGACCATGCTTCTCCTGATACCCCTTCATCAAGCGACTCAAGTCAATGACAGGCAACAAATATGGAAAGTCTACCGCGACCAGCATCAGCACCAAGAATATATAAAACCCAATAATACCGGTCGTAAACGCAAACGCACCACCAACCTTTGTCAAGTGTGTGCCCTCGGAGAAACGGCCCTGGGAGAGCTTAAAGTAAGCAGCGGTCAAGCAGATGAAAGTAATCTCGAGTGTGACAAACTGGAGCACAAATACGACGTTGGTGCGGAGAGAACAGATCAAAAAGATGAACACAACAAGACACCAAAACAGCAGCTGGAAGCCATAAGATGCTTGGAATGATTTTGTGGTCAGTCCAAGTACCTGACTATCTCCAGTAGGAGAATATGCTCCAACAGAGTTGAATGCTGGGATTAAAGTACCGGCAAACGAAAGCCAGAAACCACCAAAAGCAGCAAAGACCACGAAGGAGAACGTGTTGCCAAGGAAAAACTCAAAAATAGCAGATAATACCATCAGAAGACCGCCAATGAACACATATGTACCACTAGACTATTAGTGGGGAGAAAAAATAATAATGCGATATTCTGATAGACTTACGTTGAAGCAGCACCAAACTGGCCAGCACTTCTCCATCCCATGAGATCAGCACCGAGTGGGCAGATGCTGAGAATATGACCCAAAATTGCTAGCGGTGTTGGATTCGCAAAGGTTTGTCTGAGCTGGCCCTTGACACCATGCTTGGGAGACAAGTAAATTTTTTCAAACATCTCCGGAGTCATTGAGATAGATGTACCAGAGCGGAACCGTCTCAGTTCTTCGTCCGTGAATGATCCCTCTTTGTTTGCAGTAGCCTCGAGATCATAGGCATCTGCTGGCGAACTCGCCGACGATCCGACGTTCATAGACATGTAGTGGCTGTGACAATTATTCAAACAAGAGCAAACAATACACTCGCAGGGAGAGAGGAAAAAAAGGTTTTAGAAATGGACGGCAGAAGTGGATCTGCAGGTCCACTTATATACTGCACGATGCGGAGCCAGCATTAGGGAGGAGATGCTGTCTTTCATTTATTTCCACTCAGCATAAACAGAGCTGTGCATGCACAATGCACCGCGTGCATTGTAGATATCCACGCGTAAAGATCGTAGTGAACAAAAAACTCGCTCAACTCTCATATACATCAGCAAAAATCTTCCCCTCAAGGCAGTAAGGTGCATGATGACACGATCATCCAAACAACGACAAGCAACACCCAGCACTGGTGGCATGCACATAGCCCTGTTACCTCGAAGCTGATGATGTTTGGATATGAATTTACTTTGCATTGGCGCGTGGGCGGTTGTCGGCTTTGAATATGCCATTGCCGACGCGGCGGTGGCATATATCATGCGGGGAACGAGGCAAGCAACCAAGTCGACTTCCATACACTGATCGTGAGAAAAAAGATGCAGTCAATGCAACTGTAAATCAAATTGGATAGTGTAATTTCTGTCAATGCATTGAGGCATGGCGAGTTTGTCGCAGCAGCATTCCCGGTCGATTAAAGGGCAGGACTAGCTCGTTACTCCACCATCCAATGCTTCAACTGAAAAATAAGTTTGATATTGTCATGAAGTCACAACCATGCTAACCGTTTTATTTGCACATTAGTTGAATCTCAGGCTATTATCAGAAAATATACTTACATGATTTGTGATTTAGGCTCGTTCTGATCTTCCATTTTTATCTATCGTTTCCAGATGTTGCTTCTCTGGTGTGCGTTCCATCGAACATATTCGCATGTGCAGTTGCGGGGGAAGGAGGGGCTAAAGAGGTCATTGCTACAGAAGGTTACTATCCTTTTTTCTTTTTTTTTTTTACAAATTTTTTGAGAAGTCGTTAACTATACCAAGTGACTATCAAATTTTGGCCTAAGTTATAAAATTAAAATAAATGATATTCTGTCTCTACTTATTTGAAATTATGACACATAAGTTCAATGCAGACTGGATAGAACTAATACAATCTTTGCTTAGAAGCTAACTTCATCTGCAAACCTTCTTTCGACACAGTAATTATTACGAAATCACCTACAGCTACTTGCGGATCACCAGTTTAGCAAATTTAAAAACCTTTTTGAAACGAGTAAATTTGGATTATCGTAAGGCACCAAAACCTTTACGACTAGTTAACTTAATTCAGGTACATTACTCGGCTCGAACAACATTCGTAATCAGCTAGAACTATATATGACATTATTGATTGATTTGAACATCGTACACAAATTCGCATGTACTAATCATTCACATTGAATAAAATCAGTTTAGCCCGTTGTAGGACCACGCTTGTCTCGTGACCTTTAAAAGGGCTAGAAAAACCGTAGTAAGTTCGATTTCACTTTCGAGTGTTTTTGGTAGTTATCTGGTTGATCCTGCCAGTAGTCATATGCTTGTCTCAAAGATTAAGCCATGCATGTCTAAGTATAAGCAATTTATACAGTGAAACTGCGAATGGCTCATTAAATCAGTTATTGTTTATTTGATAGTATCTTTAGGTAATCGTTTGGATCGTGTATCTACTACATACATGTACCCCATAAGTTGATCTTATTTCTGTTTTCGTGCAATAGAAATTGAGTCAGTAATATAAAAAAATAACTTGCTACTTTGTTAAATGGACGATTGAACCATTTGCTGTAATATGAAATTCCTGTAGTTAGTAGTGCCTATCTATCCTTATACTCAAACCAAACTTTATGACGGGTCACCGGACAACAGACATAATTAGTCGAGTTGATTTTTTTCACTTCTTTTTATAAGCACAGCCTTTTTGTTGATAGGAGGTTATGATGCGCAGAGTGATTTCTGTTGGAATAGTTAGAGTTACCTTCGACCTTGAAACAGATCAAATGCTAATTATTATGGCGGTCCTTAATTAGGAGCAGGCAGATAGATAACTCCGGGCTCTAAACACACAAGTGTCCCAACATTTCACAATTGACGCTCTTTTTTTTCATACATTTATTGCACCCCGCGTAAGCAGCAAGTGAGCGCGCGCAGGAACATCTTTTGCCATACAAAAAATGAGATCGAGCGCACCAAATTTGTACCACTGTGCCATACAAAAAACATCAAGTGTGCGCAGAGCAACCTTTGAGCGCGTACAAAAAAAGTCCGAGCGGTGTGAGAACAAAATCATGTACAATTAGTTAATTGAAGAACAACCACAAAGCAATATGACGATATTTACAATACTAAGAATGCTATCATTTAAAGATGTAAAAAAGTTCTATTTGCTATGTTTACTATTTTCAACTAAATTTGAAAAGAATTGACAAGCATGAAATGCCATCGACTGCTATGCGCTTAACTTGCTCAATGCTCATGTCTAGTTCGTAGATATGACAATTCTAAGTGGGCACTTTCACTTTCCTAATAATACTGAAACAGTCTTGAGTCTTCTCCATTTAAATATCCAAGATCGTATCATTCAAGTTTCGGTGACACGGGCACAAAAGGAAGAGTAATCGACACCAACAGTTCACAGCCATTCCTCGATATGAACAATTCACAATAATTTTGGTTGACGCCTGTTGACCAAATAAAATATTGTACTCTAATCATCAAGATATTGAACCAAAAACGTTTTTATACGCATACTTACCAAGCCCAGACCGGCTTGGCGCTGTAAACAAATAGATGCTACTTTGGTGGCGAAGGTAAACAAGTCAGGCCAGATGATCTACAGCCCGAGACCATGTCAAGACGGCCTGACGGACACTCTCCAGTCTTCCCCAAATCATTACTGCTCAGCAGAGGAAATATAGAGTCAGAGCGCAAATAAAAAGTGAATTGAAAAATACGAGAACGGCCAAGTGAAAGAAAAAATGTTATGGCTCATGGAGATTTGGAATGCTTTTATGGGAATCAAGAGTGAGATAGAGATAGACAAAGGCGAGTTCGCATACAAAGTCACAAAGCAAGTCGCCGCATGCAACATCCGAGCTATCCAAAACCAAATGATAACGCATATCATATGATACACCAAATTTTACCGCAAACAACGTAAACCAGAGCTATGCATCTTAAGGACTAGAGAGCAGTTCTTCACATCCAAAACGACCAGAATGATCTAACAAAACGACTAACAAAAGTCGGTGAGAGCGTATCGTGAAAAACACAGATACATCAGATGCAAGCGCATGAAGTACGCATTCTTATTGCTTAAAAGTGAACCACTTGGTTACAAGGGGTCGCTATAATTGTAGCCAGGGCGGCGACGAGGATTAATGGAACCATTCGCCGCCCAGTGGTGATGGTGAGAAAATAAAAGCAGGAAATGGAATTGTCGATTGCGGTAAGTATTTTGGTTGTACTGCGGATTATACTTGCTAACATCCTAGCTTCCTATGGTTATTGGAACCTTTGTGATCCTTGACGGACCGCGACGGCACAATATGCGCGAAGTGATATGTAAAATGATTTTATGAATAAAACAATAAACAATTTAGCAAATGATTATCATAGGTATTACTTTATTGGTATATATAGTAAGGTCTGGTCGTTGAAACAAACCGCGTGATGACATATATATATATATATAATCCCAGATTTGCAAATCTATCGAGCTAAAATCCAACTTATCGTACAAAGTGCAACTCAATCTCCTGCTAACCTGTTATAGTCTCAGATAGGCATCCTATGCGGTGTCAATAACAACTGCTTGCATCATTTCAACAACTAGCAATGACTAATGAAATATCTAGTCTAGTACAATAATCAGGTTGCAAACTTAACTGCCAAAATTGCAGCTCCAATTCGAGGATAGTTTAAGGGGTTAGTGTAATCACGTGCATCTAGGCCCCGGAGGTCGGTGCGCGTCAACGATAGATATGACTTGTTATCTCAATTTTTTTGATGTTTTTCCAACTTTACTGTAAAGTCAGGACGGAATTGTATACCGATTTCTTGAAAGGCGCTAATTGAGTGTTTTTTATTTTTTCAGAATGGTGTTGACTACAGCGGAAATGCTACCGACGGCGTATCCTATCTTCAAACCAGCGTTCAGATTCGTTGCTACTGCACAAGTCGTACAAGAGCAAGGTACTTAAAAAAATCAATGTTTAATCGATTTGAGATATATATCAACAAAATAGGGCCGTACAAGTTAGTGGCAGTTGACACATTTTCGACCGACGACCATTACCAATTTAAGCTTGCGTTCGAACCCAAAGGACAACTGAATTTACAAACCCAGAATAACATGATTAAATTGAGCTTTGCGAAAGTTTCGACTGCTGATGGAAACGTGACAATTGAATTAAAAGACTCAATTATTCAAATTACGCCGGATGTGACCAAAGTTCTTACTGAACCTGGAATATTCTCTACAGGCTACGGCGACGGTGATTTTTTTGTTAACTTTGGTGTAAGCGCCAAAGCGGAGCCTTGGTTATGGGCAAATGATAAGATTTTGATAGGAAAAGGGCGGTTAATGAGAATTGATGCTGAGACAATCGGGGTGGAGTTTTGGGTTAGTATGTGTCTATAGAGAATCGTTCAGTGTAAAGATTAGATATTAATAGTATTAATGCAAGAGTCCATGTCTAATATTTCAAATTACTCCATCCGCCTTGTTTACAAAGTCAAGCCGAGAACGGCAACAGTCAGACCAAGAAGACCTGACGACGCAATGAGTTTGGTAGCAGCCGAAGAAGAAGTGGCAGAGGCAGCTGAAGAAGACGTAGTCGAGGCATTGTCTGCTGTTAATGTACCAGTCCATGCGGAAGTAGTGATTCCCGAAGCATTGGTGCATTGACTCGACGTAGAGACACCGCTTTTTGAAATTGAGACATCAGCACACTGTTTCAACCAGTTAGCTTAAAAATTCATAATAATTCACAAGGTTCCGTATACGTACGTTGTAAAGCTCTCCGTCATCAGAGAAGTAGATAACCTGGATAGTACCGTTGACAGTGCCATTGCCTGAGAAAACCGACGAAGGAATCTCAACCGTTGGCAAGCACATGTCACCGGCACCATCTTCAAGGAAAGTAGCAACAAGCGAGACATTGAAAGAGGCATTATCAGTGCAAGAAGTGCCCTCGCAAAATCGGACTTCAACACCAGATTCAGAGTGCGACGACTCAGTAGCAATTGGGAACCCATAGGGCGAGATCACCGTCCGACTGGTTGAGATTGTGTTTTTGCCTCCACAGGGACTATTAAGCTGAGTCTGATGGTTCGACCCCCGAGAGGTAGGAAAGTTGAGGTTAAAGTGAGCCAAAGCTGGCGACGCAGCAGCAGTAAGAGCGAGGGCAATTGTGGAGAAACGCATGACTGTGAGATGTGGTATACGGCTGCGATTGTCAAATGCAAGCTCGCAACCTCCAGCGGTTCATAACTCGATTTATATACTTTCCACACTATGTAGCCGCTGCCCTATCGCCAAGACAACTGCTTCGCATTTGATATTTGCTCGTTTGCAGCGATTATGCTATCGCCGGACACCACGTTCGATCGAGTGAGCAAATATAGTCCTGTTCCGGCGCTGAATACGAGACGTTTTTTGGGTTTGAGCAAAAAATGAGCCGCGCGGGGCTTAAAAACAACTTGGTCGGTGGTTAGGGTAAAGAAAGCCGGTCCGACAAGGCTGTTTGTTTGTTGACTGTGCTTGGCGCTGGAAAAGTCAAAGTGCTCAGTAACGGTGCACAGTACTTAGTTACTTAATACATACAGTAGCCAGTGAATGCACGGCTCCTGATACTTACAAAGAAATTCAAGAAATAAGCTATTGCTATTATTAAAATGCTAAACTTTTTTGCTCAGCACGTATGCTTCCCGGCATGCCAAGAATCTATGTAAATCGATAAACCAACGCCATCAAATGAAAAGATATAAAGAGTCAAAACGAAACAAGAAAATGAATCAAAAAAAAGTATTAGTGTAGAGTGACGGTACCTGCAAATCTCCCCAGTAAAAGTTCACCCAAGAAAATGCCGCCAAGAATGGATAAGAAGTAACCGACGTTGAATGTCATGACTGCCAACATGAGAAGGTACGAAACACCTGCTAACAGCAGTTGAATAAATGCCATTGGAACGTCCACCGATAAATGCCACGGTCGTGCATCACCAAACGAGAATGGTCTGGGAGCTTCAGAATGCGCAACTCTGGGGCAAGTTGAAGTCGATTCGTTGCCCATCACCACTTTCTCAATCGAACCAGAGTCCCCGTTCATGGTCAGGTCAGTGGTGTGAGATAGTCTCGACACGCGAGCTGTCAGATATCGCTCAGTGCGGTGCTTCAAAACGTGGATGAATCTGAAAATAACTGCGAGCACGATCAAGAAAATACAGGTGCCGGCGTACTGGCCTGTCGATGAAGGAGTCCATCCGGCAGCAAACAACGACTCGGTCGTCGAGGTGTGAAACAGCATTGACGAGGAAGACGACATGTCCATTGACGAAGACGAAGTCGAAGTCATGTCCATAGCAGACGCAGTAGAGGCGCCGCCCATATCCATATCCATCATGGACGACGAGGTCATGCCCATATCCATATCCATCATGCTGCTAACTGCCGTTGCAACGGCCGACGTTACCATCGAGCTCATGACCGAGAGCGTAGTTGTGGCCATAGCCATGGTCGTAGATGATCCCATATCCATGCCACTCATATCCATTGTGCTTGGCTTCTTCTCTACTGCTTGCAAAAAAACGCAGACTGGACGAGTTCGGGGCGCAGAAAGAAGATACAGCATGTATGTACAATGTATTAGCTCACTTGTTAACTGCCGCCAATCTGGGCTGCCCTGCGGTCGGTGGATTTGTATGTATGTAGACTGTCAAGCCACTGGGGCGCCGGGGGGAACCAGCAGACGAGACGAGCAAATTTAGCTGCCCGAGCCACTTGCGGCGCGCTTCTTGTATAAGCAGCTCTCATTAAAATTAGTCATTGCTTAGTGATTTTAATATGTACAGCTTATTTAATCGCCTGCATTAAGCTCCTCGGTTGTGGCGTTTTTGAGCAAATATTTAGCCGCACAAGCCACGGCTCAATACGAGACAGACTTTGTTCGGGCAAAGTGAAGCAGACCAAGCCAAATTGCACAAAGGCGGACAGGACTTTTTTCAAGGTTGGAAGAAGGAGCTGATATTGAGCTTATTTTTTTATAGAATATTTTTATACTGTATATAATTTATTTAGTTTAATGTTATGCGCGCTTTAGATACAATGATTACGTTTTTTTTCGTGCTGTTGTCGTTGCGTGTTGGTGGTGATACGAGCCCGTGAAAGCCCATGATGAACCGGCGTATTGGTGTCGCCATTTCAAATTTGTCATTCGCTCCGTTTTCAGTCTCCTTTTTCTTCATTTGGAATGCGTTGGAGCTGATTATTTTCATTTTCTTGTTCATAGGCTCTTTTTAATCTGGTTATATTTGGCAGACGCTTTTTCAAACCTATGTCAGTTGTCTATTTTCGCTTTGTTTGAGAAATTCGATTTCATTGTTTGTTCTTTCAGCAACCTCAGCGCTGCACGCATATACATACATATATATCTTGAGACTGCCGATATCTCACTGCATAACAAGTCTTTTGCTTTAAAAACTTTCTTTCGACGTATTTGCCAAAATGTCATTTTCATGGCTTCCTAACCAGTTCGCCAACATGGGCGTGGGTGATTTCAACGACGATGGCACACCAAGGCCTGGCTATCTTGCACGCATGTACTGGGCTGTTGTGGGCGGGTTCCTGGCCTTGGCACTGTTGATCAGAGTCGGTGACCTGTTATTATCGTTTCAAAGGTTTGTCACTTTCAACTCGTATTTATTGAAAAGCATCTAACTTTTGCAGAAACCGGTCAGGATCAGCCAAGCCAAAGTATTTTCCTGCAAAGCTACAGGCCATGCTGACCACGCTTGGCCGTATCATTGCATATCCGACAACGCGCTTTGCAATTCTTCCTTCTCTTGGTCCCGCTTTGCTTATGATAGCGTACTTTGGTCTTTTGTTTGGCTTATATTTTTACAAGTTGCCGAAGACTACTTCGGCAGAATGGGAAGACGCAGGATATAGATTTGCATGGTTGTCAATTGCGCAACTTCCGTTACTTATTTTGCTTGCTACCAAAAGAGTCAATATTATCACCTTGATCAGTGGTGCGTCTTCGCATATGTCAATAAATTTCTTTCACCGTTGGGTAGCTCGCGGTCTACTACTGACAACCACATTGCACATGTTTTATATGATGCGCTACTATGCATCGTTTGATTACCTCACATTTCAGCTTCAGACCGATCCAATTACAAAGTACGGCCTTGGAACCTGGTGCGTTCTGGCATCTATTTGTCTCGTCACAGCAATCAGACCAGTCAGAATATTTTTGTACGAGTTCTTCTTTGCGTCACATGTGGCATCCAGCTTGGCATTTTTTGGTGTAGCACTTAAGCATACTCCTAGTTATGCTCATGTTTATGTCTGGATTGCTCTTGGCTTCTATCTTGGGGATATCGCGATTCGTATGGCATTTATCGTTTACTACAACATTTCACAATCTGGAATCCGCCATCGATGCACTATCTCGATTCTGCCTTCTGGTCTGCTCAGCATTTCAATACCGTATGCAGGCCGAACTTGGACTCCAGGTGACCACTTTGGATTATCTTTTCCTACCCTTGCGTGGTCATTTACTACTCACCCTTTCACTGTATGCTCATCTCCAAGTCACGAGGAGATGCGGTTTGTTATCAAGCCAAAATCCGGACTCACCAAACGTCTTTTTAATAAGGTGAAGGCTAAAGGAATGAATAACCTCGTTGATGAAGAGAAGTACGGTAGCGTTTTATCGGTAGTCGAGAATGTACCTGTTATCATTGACGGTGGTCATTCAAGTTGTGCAAAGTCTTGGTCACAGTATTCAACCGTCGCTACCTTCACTTGCGGTGTCGGTGCTTCTGTTGGTTTTGGAGTTGCTCATTCAGCTTTTTTTGGCAAGACTAACGTTGTCCAGGCTGTTGCGATGCACTGGATAGTGCGCAAATATGACGATATTTCCGCTTTTTCGGATCAATTGTCTTCGATTTGCGCTACTAGAAACTTACCGGAGAAGCCGACACTGACAATCAAGATATACGTAGCAGATGCATCAACAATTCCGTCGTTGATCAGCACAAATCGCCGGCAATCAGATGTAACCTTACCCAAGGTGCCAGACGTTTCAGCAAAAAGTTTAACCACTTCTTTAGAAACTATTTTGACAAATAATCAAACCACAATTGAGGTGATTGCTGGCAAGCCAGACATCAGACGTGATCTTATCGGAGTGCTGAATATGCCATCTTCTGCATCAGGCGAGACTGGTATAGCCGTATGCGGTTCTGCAAGGTTATGTTCAGAAGTTAAGACTCAAGTAGCTATTTTGCTAGACGCCAGGGCTGCACATACTGGTTCTGGTGCCCAGAGTTGTTACGTGCATTCGGAACTGTTTAATGCATAGGTTAATTGATTTATGGTGTTTGTAATAAGTGTAATGGCATTTGCGGGTTTTTGTTTGATTTGAATATCTGTTTTGTTTACAAGAATGAAAAGGATTTGCATATATACTGCCAGTATATTTTAAATATATGTATGTGTGGCCCCCAGCTTAGGCGGAACTGCCGCTTCTGCTGTCCCCCGGAAATGTGCGCAATCCCCCGCGGGCCCCGCTTCACTTGTTCACTTGTTCACTTGGTTATCTCCCCACGCTCGAGCTATGTAAACGGCGAATTGATGGCACGAGCTGGTGCACTCCCAGGACAACACAACTCGAACCTGTTCTCCTTCAACTATTGGATTTAGAACATACTACTTTTGAAAATTTTTAATATTGCATTCTTGAATCAACATGTCTGTGCACAATTTGCAGGATATCGAGGACTATGTGCGCTTACGAGTCGATAAAATGACATGGGATTTCTGGTCCGGTGGTGCCAACGAGCTTCTCACAATATCCGAGAACCAAACTGGTTTTGACGACTTCAGGATGAGACCGCGATACATGCGTGATATGTCTAATGTGGCAACTAAGTCGAAGTCCAAGTTATTCGGTAAAGACTACGCTATGCCGTGTGGATTCGCGCCTAGTTCAATGCACAAACTTGCCCATCCAGACGGTGAAATCGCGACTGCCGCCGCTGCCAAAAATCGGAACTGGCCAATGTCAATTAGTTCGTTTAGTTCAGTGACGCTTGAAGAAGCAGTAAACGAGAATGTCGTGTTTCTACAGCTTTATGTGTTTGAGAACAGGGATACGACCGAGAAATTTGTCCGGAGGGCCGAGAAAGCTGGATACAAGGCATTGTTGGTCACTGCTGATTCACCGTTCTTGGGTTTAAGGTATGCCGAGCGACGAAACAAGTTCACCTTGCCTCCCGGAATTGGTCCAAAGAACTTCCCAGATGCTGATTTTGCTGTCGAAGCTAAAAGCGAAAACCAGACAGGTCCAAAGGCGTCAACCGGGGTTAAGCAGCCAAAGCGGGATGCAGTTGATCCCGCACTGGTTTGGAAGGATATTGCCTGGCTCAAGTCAGTTACGAACTTAGAAGTTTGGGTTAAGGGTATTTTGACTGCTGAGGATACACAAGATGCTATTACTGCCGGTGTTGATGGTATTTGGGTTTCAAATCACGGCGGACGGCAACTTGACGGCGTCTTGCCAGCAATCCATGCCCTACCTGAGGTAGTTGAGGCAGCTGCAGGTCGGGTTCCTGTGCATGTTGACGGCGGTGTGCGACGTGGCAGTGATGTGTTCAAGGCACTTGCACTTGGTGCTGAATTTGTGTGGATTGGTCGACCAGTGCTCTACGGATTGAACTATGATGGCCAGGCTGGGCTCGAGCTTACTCAAAAAATTTTGGAAGATGAATTTAGATTGGCATTAGCACTCAACGGATGCGCTTCTCCTGATCAAATAACTAAAAGTCATCTGGCAATTAAGAGAAGTGCTGGCTACGCAAAGTTGTAAAGGATATTAAAATTAATATAAGAGTTCTTATTAATATTATATACAATAATTAAGTGTTTTCACTTATAATATCGACTACGGTAATATCGTCCTTGAAGTCTAGTCGAGACCATCCTTTGATTTGACCATCTGCAGCATACAAAATACCTTTCGAAATAATCGTGTCCTTGTGTTTAGGATCTTTCTCTCGTGACATGGTTCGAATCAACTCATTGTCGGCACCTTGCGGTTTTTCTTGTAAAAAGTCAACACATCCACTCACATTCATCTCCATAACAGCTGTTTGGGTCTCAAATGTACACTCAGGAACCTTGAACCCGTATTTAGTCAGCGCTGGGAATAGCAATGCAAAGTCACTTTGAGAGTGATGCGCAGATGGTTTTGTCAAAAATAAATGTCGGCGAGGCGGTGGAGGTGTACCTTTCTCGCAAGCCGAGTTCGATAATAGTTGATATACCAAGCTCAAGTTAGACGGCCAAGCGTAAAACGCTTCCGATACAATCGCAATCGCGGGGACTGTCAATGGAACGCCCATGCTCTCGTATATCGGAATGCACCACGGATCAAGAAGCAACAGCGACTTGGCCGGTTGGGCTTGATAATACTTGTTCTCAACATAGTCAAACGCTCCTTCTTCTGATACAAACTCTGGGATAGCCTCCATACCTGTTGGATTTGACTTGAGGGCTGGCGTGTCACGTTGGTAGAGGAAATCCAAAAGATGATGAGCTCCCTTGACAATAGAAACTGCCGTCGCCACTCCAAACGAATGACCAGAATAAATCACATTCTCAATCGACAAGTCGACCAAATTCCAATCGAACGTAATTGCGTCGCCGCCTTCCTTCGGTTGCAACTTAGGAGTCGAACCAAGTAAGTAGTCACGTAATGAAATAATTTCGCGAGTTCTCTGAGCAAGTTGAAACGTTCGTAAAATACGTGCTGTCTCATTAACCTCCATCATACGCCTGTATTCGACCTTCTTCAGCCCATCTTTGCTATTTATAAACGTCACAGGAGCGCTTCGGTCACGATGCTCTGGAGCCACGACAATATATCCATATGACGCCAACGACCCGCAAAACTGAGAATACGCATTTCTAGTTCCGCCTAATCCATGACTGAAAAACACAATCGGCCATTTACCGATACTTTCTGGAGGTGCAAGTAGAGACAGATTCGAGATACAGGGCATCGTCGTTTCCGGTACGAATGGAACGTATGATAATAGTTTACCCATACGAGCAGATTTTCCCAAAAACGTCACATAATCTAATCTCGTCAGCCAGTTGCAAAGTTTAATATAGCGCGTTATCAAGAATTACGTTTTATGTATTCCTTGCGGTCTTCCGGGAACCAGTAAGGATTCTTTTGATCTTCCTTTTTTACGCTATCCGAATCACCAGGATAAAAAATCCGAAACAAAAGCGTCTCGACAGAAGTTCCAATATGCTTGTATTCTGCAGGAGCAGGTGCTCCGACTTCAATATCAACTGATCCAACCGTAAAAGGACCCGGGTAGGCAGGTAGCCTGGGAGTGAAGTAATCAAATTTCATTCGACTCTGTCGTCTAATTAATCGTGAAATCTGCACCGTGGGCTGTATGCTATAGAATCCTGATAGGCTATAAGTCTTATTCCAAGGATTCTTAAATATATAATCTCCAAGGACAAACAAATGTTGATCTGCAATGAGCAAAGTCGCCGTGGCAAATGCGTTGATTCGGGATTATTTGAATTGCTCGGCATATGGTACGAGCAATAACAAATCGCCGAATTACCGAGCCGCATCTTGCCGCCCTTGCGTAATAACTTAACTGCATGCAATGCAACTACAGAAAAAAAATATAAGGTATTACAATAGCTATTGTCAGACACACAGATCACAAGACAAATGCAGATTATTGTTTTAAAGATCTGTTACAATTAGCACCTTTGTTGTGGTATGGTTACCGTGTCAGTTGTTAAAGTTTTGAGAATATAAAGGTCTCTAGTTAATATGTATTGGGCACCACATCGCATACTGCCCCATAACTACATATCGTCTCCGGTAGCCATAAATCATTTGATGCAGTTATAATTTCTTATCTAATATACAGATAACCTTTGTTTCTAATCTCACGTCTCATGCTTGCTAATTGCCCCAAGAAGTTTATCAAACACATTGTCAAATCCACCAATTGTATACTCCGGGCCAGTGAACACTTCGTCAACAATTGAACTGGTCAATGGTATATTCGGTCTTGCAGCTGTAGTAGAGATCGAGACCAATGTACGAGAGATATCTGAATTTGTAAACTTTCCAGTCTTGCTGTTCAGGATCGCAGTGACTCCTGGTACGGCTTCATCAGCGCTCTTGTCGACCGCTGGTGCTCTGTCGGCAGTGCGTTCAGTTGTCTCATCAGTGATCAACCTTGGTTCAGGTGCAATAATTGTGTAGATCATCTTATCTGTATCGATAAACGAAAACTTTTGTCTGGATTGCGTAGAAATGTTGAATAACCTAGCCACAGCCCTAGAATGCTGAACGACGTGCACAGGAACAGGAGACGAAGGATCAAACACATATACATTCGATGCCACACCCATATTAGAAGCTGATGTCTTAGTGGCGTAGTTTGTAGCAATCACAAATATTCCATCTCCGTATGCCATCATTGCGTGGGAATTGTCAGGAGTATATCCAGGGTTCACACTCCAAGCAACAGCGCTGCGCAATAAATCGTACACAGTTAACGATGTCGCACTAAAAATTATGAGATTGGTATCCATAATTGCAATTTGTCTAATTGGTGAATCTGCAATACTTGATAAAGTTCGCACAATTTCGAATTTCTGTGAAGCATTGATCGGTGCGGACACCATCTGCACATCATACCCAGTACCAATAAAGATGACACTAGCGTCCTGCGACCAGGCCAAGCTAACACATCGCTGTTTAGAAGGCTGCTGTACTGATGCACCATACACTGGGTCCAAAATATGTCTAGCTGACCATTCAATTTGACGATTCTGGACTTTAGGCACTCGTGCTCTCCAAATTCGCAGGCCGCCGTTAGGACAAGCGGTCAAAAAAGCAACTCCACGAAAATAAGTTTGTGGTGCGCCAATAACTGCTCCCACGGGCACATTGCGTCCATGGGGAGCTGAAATCCGACTGCACAACTGCCATGCATCTGACGCGCCATCAGTATCGTCTGGTAACCACAACTTAAGATTGACCTGTAAATCAGCCTTCGACAGCAAGTCGTCAATAGGTTGAGTACTTGTTTCATCAACAGTAGCCATCCATGATGAGTCTGAGGTGAAAGCAATATGCTTGATAATTGGATCTGGAATCACTTCCTCGACTAACACCTTTCCTAGCTGCAAAGTTTTGGCAATCGAGACCATGCCAATCTGCTCGCCTTTGCTGGTATCGTAAACTTGAACTTGCGCACCAGATTCACACGAAAAATAGTACGCTGGCGTCTTGTTTGATTTCCGTCGTCGAACTGCAGCGGCCAGAATTGAATTATTAGACACTGCGGTCTCGCCACCGTCAAGCATTTTAGAAATCACAGTTTTAGCCTTCTTCAGATTGCTTGCCAAATTGAGGAACTTAACAGAAGAAGAGCTTAATGGTTCATCATCATTTTTGGCCAGAGATAACGGTGGCAAATTAGAATAAGACGCTTTAACTCCCGATATTTGTAGCCGCGCATCTAAATCTGACGCAGCGAGGATAACGATATCTTCACTGTTGTTACCAAGCGACAGTGCATAGGTAGTCGATGTGCGATCAACCACAATATTAGTAATCGGACCAGGCAAACGCGGCAAAAATTGGACGTATCCAGTATCAAGTTGCCAAAATAACAGTACCTTTTCGTTACCTCCCGACAGCAAGTAATCGCCATTAAGCGAAAATGCAAGGGCCCGAACTGGATCAAAATGCCATTTGAAAGTCCTGATAATATAATTTCCATCGCCTTCTTTATGAACATACTCTAACGCTTCATCCGAAGTTTGATAGTACAAATCAATGACACCGGTCACTGAACCAATGGCGACAATACCGGAATCTGAAACTGCAATTGACGATGCACGTCTACTTCGTTCAATTGTAGCGGTCTCGATTTGACTTAAATCTTCATTAAACCTGGCTACTACAAACATTTCTGGACAAGATTTTTTTTTACGTGTCTGTTGAGTTGCACTAGCTAGCTTTAAAACGAAATGTGATTTTGAATGAGATAACGCAAAAGAAACGACCGCAACATTTGACGTGTATAACGTACTTGTTGACTCGCTTTCTGACTCTGCAGTAGAAATACGAACAATTGAGAGCCCTTAACAATTAGTAAAAGCTGTTAATCACTTTTCAACATAAACTTACCTTCTTGACCCTGCTCGGTGACCGCTAAAATAAAAGTCTGTTCTTCAACCACAGTCACAATCTTGTGCAAAATCTGTGGCTTATATTGCTTTAAATTTATAGTGATAAGTTTATGGTTTCCATCTGAGTCCCATTCAACGTGCACGACTTGATTGTTCCGCTTAGCGAGCCATAAATTTGGAAACTTAGTTTCGTTACTGAGTGACTTGGAATCGATCACAAGATCTACTGCTAGATGTGCGTCTTCGACCGCAGCTCTTGCAACACATTGTCTTGTAGAAAACGAATATAATCGAATTTCAAGCATAGTCATGACAGCTACATATCTAAAGCAATGTAAGCAAACTGATAGCACCTATAGCCTGGATTCACGCAGCCCACACTTACTTATGATCTGCTGAAAACACCGGTGCAATACTTGTCAGCGGTCCACCAAGAGGACCAGACAATTTCCACGACGACTTCTTGCCAGCCTGTCTTCTTTTCCGCTTTCCTTCCGTTATGCTCGCCATCAGGCTTGTATGAACTGCCAACTGTGTTGTTCTGCAATTGCTTTTCCAAGTAGATGTGCTGTTTTAAAAAAAATTTTGGATTCCTCCCAATCGATCAGAGCGCCAAATCTTCGCCACGAACACCTCAATGTTAACATCCCGCCTCCCCCCTGAGCAAAAGTAAACATTCAATTAAGGCTACATAATTAGTTTGTCTACAGGAGGAATAGATATGTCTTATCAAACGATCTTATTAATAAATAATACTTCAAGAACCAAACCAATCACAGTATTATACACAATAATAACCATACAAAAGCCACCCCCGCAAACAGGATATAAAAGCCCAAAGTACATAACCGACAAACCAAACACCCAAGGAAAGAAATACAGCCAATTATAACAAGTCCACATTTAGCGAATCATCATAACCTTTGCCATATCCTTGCTAGAGCCCAATGAGTTACCGACTGCACTTGAGACTTTCTTTCCAATTTGTTCAAACACTTTCCAAAACTTGAGGTTCTCGTCACTGGCAACAGTAGCAAGAGTCGACCCATCTGGAGACAAGGCTGACGTCAAGATACGAGTATCGTGACCCAGAATTTCTCCGTTCTTGACAAGATTGGGGTAGCTCCACACAGTGAGGTTGTTATCAGGATATCCATGGGTGGAGACAATTTCTTTGTAACTGGTAGACCATTGCAGCGAGGTGACCTGAGAGCCTGTATCAATCGAGTTCAGACGTGCGCCAGTAGTACCGTTCCAAAAATGAATATATTTATCATAGGTACCTCCACCAGTAGCCAGTAAGTTAAGCTGCCAAGGACACCAAGCAAGCGCCTTAACAGCTGCCTTATGGTTGGTTTTAGTGAATTTGGGTGTGCTCGAGCGAGCATCCCAAATGTTGACAAGGTTGTCATTTCCGCCGCTTGCAAGTTGTGCACCATCAGATCTCCACTGCAGACCACACACTTCTGCTTGATGGTTAACAAGCTCCGAAACTTTGTGTTGTGCGATGCGCACATCGTGATTCCAGATCGACCCATCGCGGCACCCAGACGACAAAATATGGCGATCCCACGACATGACACCGACACGAGCAGCATGTCCACTCATTGACCGAACTCTTTCTTGTTCTTCAACATCCCAAATTTGAACATCTCCATCGCTCAAACCAACGGAAACATAAGCACCATCACCTGACCATTTAACTCCCGAAATGTAAGTATCGGCAGAAGTTTTTAATAAACTGGAAACAGAGCCCGTCTCTGCGTTCCAGACATAGAGTTCCCGGTCCAGGCCGATAGCAACTTGATTGTTGCAAGACCAGTCAAGCAAATTCAAGTAGTAATCATCTCTGATTCCAGGTGCGTCTAAGATTCTCTCGGCACTAGTAGGCAGACGACGACGAAGTTGAGCGTTGACGGCTGGCTTAAGTGGCCGGTTGTACTGGCTTCTCAAGTCAATTGGCTTAGAAGATTGAGGAGGAGCAAGCTTAAACGCTAAAATACGAGTATTAAGTGCAAGACCACAAGCTTCAGCCACAGATGACTGATAGGCCAAGCTCTCCGCATTCGGTTGAAAATCAGAACCATTGGACATGCTGGAGGATGAAGAGGTGGAAGAAGTAGTTGAATCGGTTTCAAGCTTAGACATAGCCGTTGAAGAGTTGCTCCTGTTAGGGATGAACCGGTCACCCTGCACGCTCGCTCTGTAAATTTGTTTTTTCGAAGGTCGATTTGGAGTGCTTGAAGTCGAACCAGGTCCAGTTCCAATCAACGCCGATTCCGGGAGACCAGCTCCATGTCTCATCGGTGAGTTCCCCTGTTTGTGAATTGGCGGCTTGCCGCCTTCCTTTACAGGCGAGTACCGCCGTGAGGTGTTCAAAAAAGATGACGACAACTGGCTGAACTGCCGGGGAGTCAATGGTGAGCTATCCAAACGAGGCTGTTGAAAAGCACCTCTCGTTGGAGTGCAGTCAATTCCATAGAACCGTGAAGACTTCACAGGTGTTCCAAAGCTCATACTCATGATGAAGCGAATGTAAAAATTTGATGATTTTCTGATAAAAATAAAAAAGCGAAGCGAATCTCAGGACCAGCCTTGAGATTTCAATAAAAAAGGTTGTTAAAAAGTTGCAAAAAGAAGCGAAACAAGTTTCAAGAGACCAGCTCTGAACCTTGGAACAAATAACAAAATTGATTGCAAAAAGGTGTACTTGAAAAGGGGCGGAGAAAAAGAAAAAGAGAGAGGGGTGGAAGATCAGCAGAGCGGGAGATGGCACTGTTTATCAATTAGCGCTCTTGCACGCGAAGTTTTGTTTACATTTTTTGCCATAGCAACGAGCCCTAGCCGTACCCTACCCTATGAAGTTCGCGACATCTACGCGAGTACGACGCAATTTGATATCAACTGCGCTCGTATAGAAATAATAACGATAAAAAAAATTAAATAAGAAATAATAACTGAGCTCGCAATTAAATGTTCAAATCGTTCAACTGTCAACCGAGATGATGCGATCCTTTTAGAGGCTTATAAAGAGACGCCGGGTGGTCAATGTAGAATTCATGGGCCTTCAACTACGAGGTCTAATAATTACGAGCAACCTTAAGTGGCCCATGGCACCTTTACGGCAAATAGATTCAAAAGATTCCACTACTCCGGTAGATCATTGCACAAGATATGTTGCCGTATATGAAGGCTGTGGATGCCGTGTCACAGACAAGCACACACGATGCTGGCGAGCCTTCGTTAGGAACGATATAACATGCCCTCCAGACCAAGAAGAAAGACACGAATATCAGGGAAGTGGGCATATTTGCTTGCAAACTATACATGCGAAAAACCTAAGCGTATAAGAAGAAGTCATCAAATTTTTGGGATTTATTAGCGAACCGGCTGTATAATTTTTGCTTGAATTTCTAAAGGGAGTTAAGGAGTCTTTGATGTTGAGCGTATCATTATGTTTTATGGCTTAGTGAATATATGTTTAAAATTATTGTTTCGGGAACGGGTCGGTATTGCTGAGAACAACTATGTGACGCTCTCTAGAGATATAACCTTTGATCAGACCCTGATAAATTGAAACCGCGATCCAACACTCGACCTGCTCATCATCGACATCGACTCCACAAAATTGAAAGCCTCTGGTGCAAAGATTTACGGGTAGCCGAGAGCTCTTGCCGGTCACTCTATAAACCTGCTCAAATAGTCGTGGTCGAACAATTTTGCTTCGAATTTGAAGCATTGTCAGATATATTCGTTTGTTTATGAATAACCTTTCTCGTGTAGCCAGTGCACTTTCAAAAGATCGCAAATCTCCCCTGCGCGTAGCTATAAACAAATCTTCGTACATTAGTTTTAAGGCGGGAAACTGACTCCATACAGCTTGGTTTGGATATTTGCAATGCAGTAATAGAGTCGTCGGCAAAAGATAGCGTAAAATCAGCGAGTGGTTGGTCATTGCGGAGATGTGGCATAGATCAAAGGCAGCTTTCAGATGTCCTTCAGCTGTCTCGTACTCTTCTGACATAAATGCCAATACGCCAAGGTAGTATTTATACGTAACAACGTGACTTTTTGGGTATTCCTCAAGTGAGGGCATATCAGCAGAAGACGATTTGAGTACTCGAATAACAGACGACGCCAGTGAAATTGTACCGAGTTTGAAATAGATCTTGAACAAAACTGAGATTACGAAGTAGACTCCCCATTTGCGTGATTTCGATATAGTTTGGTTTCTGTCATTCAAGCATACCGTCAATGATCTATTAACAGTTCTAGCCGCCTCTTCAAGCTTGTTAGCTTGTTTTGGCGAGCCGAAGTCGCCCTTTGAAATATAATCATCTGCCTCTAATGCGATCACGCGAAGCTCGGTAATAACTGTGTACAATGTTGGCAGTAGCCAGTTAGTCTCTCGTTCAATGATTCTGTTGAGTTGACTATACAATCGCGTTAGAAATAAAATAAACACACCTGAACAAAGGAAACATACTGCGCCAAATTGCTCTGGTGTTGATACGCTGCAACAATGTCTTTTGTCACATATTTGCAATATGCAGACTTAAGCTGTGTAATCGCAAGGTCCTGCCATGCCTTATCTGCAATTACAGTCTCAGCCACACGACTAAAGTAATCATCAGAATGTTGAGTTACATCGGTAGAGAAAACTGGGGCGAAAGGATTCCCGTTGAGTGGATGGAAGCAAATGAAAAGTTGTTGATCTTTGTTGTCTCGATAGTGTTCGACAATGTTAAAGAACTCTTTGACACCACCCAATGCCGCGTGATTTAAATGATGCGTCACGTCCATTGCTGCCAATTGATCTCACATAGATCTAATGATTATGGAAGATGATATGTAATTGAACAGGTGTCTTACCACCTGCGCGAAAGGTTCTCCTGGCCTCCTGAATTCTTCTCCCAAAGCTGATCTGTCAGCAATACATTACATGCCGCAATGAAATAACACATTAGGAAAAAAGAGTGCATTTTTGGTATAGATTTAAATTGAGCTTTATAGGCTCTATCGTGTGTGTCAAGATTTATGTCAATAGACGTGGACTGGTCGAGACTTGACGACGATGACCACAAACGCATTTCGGAGGCAGTCCGAGCATTTCTAGATCATCAGTTTAAGCAAATGAGCTTGCCTTCGTATATTGCTTCAGTTGACGTTCTAGCATTTGACATTGGATCTGTTGCTCCGGAGATTGAGATCAAAAATATTGGTGATCCCTATCCAGAGTTCTACGAAAACGACGAACAGGACGGCCTATTGTCGCATCAGCCGAGTTCGAATCACCATCACCATCACCAGGAGCAAGTCGATAACGACGCAACACCAACTTATCACTCTACTCAGAATGTATTACCGTCATCTACGCGCTTGACCGAGAGAGCGGCTACCGGTTCATACCTACGTGCAAGGCCACAAGCATTTTCATCTGCTTCCGCTACTGTCGGCACAAATTTACATTACTTTCACGGTGTCATGACGCCAACCTTAATGCCTGGTCTTAGATCACCTTTACAAAACTCATTCTCAAATATTCCAGGTATAACCAACTCATTTCAACGTCATAACTTGGACGGTCAAGGAGAATCTAGTACTACGGCGTTTGAAACTCCTCGACCGCAACGTGTCAGCCGTCTGTCACATCAGATATCGTCAAGTCTTGATTTTGAACCTGAAAATGGACTGGTAATGTCCTTTGATCATGATATGCAGAATTCGCGCTCAACGTCACCAAGGCAGAGGGATATTGACGAAGAAAATGGTAGTGCAGAAGATGACAGCGATATGCCCAGTGCTTCAGAATCCGGAAGACGGCCGCTAGGATCTCCGACGCCTAGTACTCAGCCTCCGCCATTTTCAGTTCGTGAAGAAGATATGCAACTCATGTTACATATAAAGTACAAGGGCGACCTAAAGCTAATTTTGTCCGCGAATTTACGACTCAATTATCCGGCACAGGAATTTATACAATTGCCAGTTAAACTCACAATTAGCTCGTTTGACATTGACGCGATGGCTGTTTTGGCATACATTCTACGCGAAATTCATTTCAGTTTTATAAGCGATGTGGTGGGACAAAGTAATGCGGATTTTGAACCATCGCAACACCATTTTGAAGTTTTGCGCAATATTAAAGTCGAATCGGAAATTGGAGACCAAGAAGGTAAAGGGTCGGTGCTTAAGAACGTCGGCAAGGTCGAAAGGTTTATTCTTGACCAACTCCGTACAATCATTCACAATGAAGTGACGTGGCCGGGCTGGATTACATTTCAGTTTTGATTGTTTTGTAGAAACTATTGGCGTTTTGGTGAATTTTTAAATAGCTAATTCTGTTGTATAATTCTATCTTCGGGGGGTTTTTATGTGTATCAAATCTGTAATCTAGCAATAGGTCTCCAAATGCAAAACATAAATGTCTCTTCGCCGAAATCGTCTCTTCCACGTTCAGTCTCGCTAATGACTGGTTCTAAGCCAATAGTCTCAAATTCGGTCCATAGTAAACTCCTAACATCCGTATATTTTGCTCGAAGTGGAAGTTGAACTATAACCTGAGCGTCTGCGTTGCTATAATCTAGCACCTTTGAGACCACGCCTGAAATCAATGGCGGGTGCGAGGGAGAATATATCGGATCTGACAAGATGACTGTGGCAAATTTCTCGTTTCTCTGAAAAGACTCGCTAAGTTCAGGTTCGGCCCAATCTAGCTCTTCAACATCTATACGCAGATTTTCAAATTTTTTCGCATTAGAGTCTACGTTGCGATGTAAATTGGGTAAAATCTCAGCCAGGTCTGTGGCCAAGACGTGATATCCTAAAATTCCCAACACAATACCGACCAGACCAGTACCAGCACCTAATTCCAATACCTTTTGATCCTTGTCATTGATTATTGTTCCGTGTTTATCAGCTAACCGCTGTGAGAGTAAAAGACTGCTTCCCCATGTCTTTAAACCTAGTGAGTCGGCTGTTAAACTCGGTTCGTGCAATATGATCCTTTCGAGGATGCCGTTAATTTCGAATGCCCTCTCCATTGTAGGAGCAGCAGTCCGACCGCATCTCTCTGCAATTCTTTTGGCAGCAGAATCAAATACAGCATCCTGCTCTTCTTCGTCAGTGATCCACCAAAGACCAGAGCCAACTAGTCTTGTCAACCATTCGACAAACCCTTCTGGGGCTGTCACTTGATCTTCATCGTCTGCGAAGTTTGTCCCGGCTTTGTGTGCATAAGTAGACAATACCGATAATAGGTTCGAAGCTGTCGGATTTGACTGTATGGACGGTAAGTCTAGTGAGTGTGTGAACTTTTTGGGAGCAAACGCCCGGGATGGAAGTGTAGATGGCAGCGACACAACTGACGAGATTGACGATAACGGAGTCGACGCACCGCTAGTGGTGCTAGAGGAGGAAATAGAAGTACCTGTTGACATTGTCATCGAGGCATGTTGAATAACGTGGTATGTTCATAAAGTGATAACAAACGATACAGTCCGAAGCAGTTAATCCAATTTTCGAATTTTTTTCTGAGTTGCCACGCGAAACTTTTAAGATTTACAGATAACGCGTCGCGGGAAGTTTGTCGGCAATGGCATTATAAACGCTACGGGCCTGCGTAGTACGAGTACAATTGTCTGCAGTTATATGAACACTAGAACCACTATCAAGTTTCACCTCCTGTTTAACAGCGTTGACTGAATGTTTAGTAGCATGACGAGGCTGATCAGGAGTCTGACTTCTACCACGACCCTTGCCAAACGAACTTGCTGTTCCGCTGAGAAGAATGAGTCTTCGGCGCGCGAGCGGTACGAAAGAGAAAGAAGTTGCGGAGACCAAACGGGTAGTTATGAGCATACACAGCTGAGACGTCAGGATCAGCACGGCGGTGCTTACCCCAGAAAAGTCCGTGGCACAAAGAGTCGGGTGAGTGAAAAGTGGAATACGACGACACCAAGCGATCACGCATATCCTCGAGTTTGGATAGTGAATCCAAGAGGCGAGTACGGTCTAGTTGGAAGTCCACTAGGTGGGAGTACAAAACTAATGGCGCATAAGCGGATTGATTGACGGCCTATTGAAGAATACGACGTAAGAATGCCGCGGGAGAGGACTGAGAACGGGCCGAATCGAATGAAGTCGATTGACGAAGTTTTGTCAGCCATAACTGATGGACCCGTTGAGGTGACGGAAATCCCAGTCAATGCCGTGGTAAAACCGGAGGCGAAGACACAGCTCGTGAGGGAGATCCTGAGGGCATCGGTGAGTGCCTCAAGCCAAGACTCAATGTTGGAGAAATCCCGTAATAAACGGGGGAGCTTGACATTGGTCAATAAAAGCATAATCTCTCAGAAGAGCGAAGCAATAGACGCGCCGAATCGATGGCAATCGACAAAGGTGAGATGACACGGCTGCAGATGACAATGTTGTCGATAGTCTTGCCGGCAGCAGTTCGCAAAGGCTTGGACGTCGGTGTAGCGTCCGACGGCGAGGTAGCTGAGCGTGTTTTTGGTGGCATCAGACAGATCAATGAAAGAAAGAAAGAAGCGACTTTGGCGGTGTGCAAAGGAAGCGAAGGCTAGTCAGGGACATGAGGCCTTTCCCCATTTGCCTCCAGAGGTGTTACGGAAGCCAGAAGTTACAGCATTAGATCGAGATTTTTTTCAGGCGGACTCACATACTACAGAACATCCCGCTGCTAGCATACTCGCATGAATATGCCGGATACAGCGCATTTTGGCGTGTTAGGTGTTGTCAATGATCTGTATAAGTGGAACGGGCGCCATGCGGAGGTAGCACACTTGCTGTCCCTTGAGCATGTCCCCACTACGTCGCGGTTTGACGCTGAGTCTGTTCGACGAACCAGCCTCGTTCCCTTTGCCGACCTAACCAGATGTGCATTTTGCCAGTTAGCTCTGGACACACAGCGCCATAGATTCTACGATTGTGCGCTGATTCGAAACCACTGCAGATACCTTAGCTTCTACGAGATCTTGCAGGGCCCCGTAGAACTCCATCGTGCCCAGTACCACGCTTTCATCGTCGCGGCGGTGCAGAAGCGACACGAAACTCGTCGCAAGGCAAATTCGGCCAGCAATTGGTTTCTTAGGCGAACGCAGGATCACACCTGGTTCCAAGGATCTATTCTCAAAAGGGGAACGGTTGGTATGCAGGTAAGTACTAAGTACAACTGGTTCCAAGAACTCTTCTCAAAGGCGGAACGGTTGGTGGTACAGGTAAGTACTAAGTACGTCCCATTCCAGTACTTCCGAGTATTAAGCTATTTCACCTTTTATCTCTTTTCAATTCGCGGGTGCATATTAATAGCGGAGAGCACGCATGGGTAATCATCATGCCCTGAGAGCTCGGGTTAGGGGGTGGTTTAGGGTACGACACTGCGGCACAGGTAACTGTGCAACAACTGCTCTTCATTAACTATTAGTTATTCATTATATTAAGATACAAAAAAAAAAAAAAAAAAAAAAAGAGTACTGTACGACTTTAATTTCCTAATAACTATTTTCGATAACCCTGAAAGCTGACATCAACAGTTGTTACAACTGCTGAAAATTCTGTAAGAAGCTAGTCTAAAGCTATCCCGACCTAAAATACACTATAAAGCTCAGGAGCAAACATATCAGAAAATATTTTGCCTTTCGACCTGCTAAACCAACACATTTCGACAGTTTACTGAGCAAAAATCGAAGACTCTTGTTTAGTCCTTTAATCGGTACTAGACCAAAGTGACTAATCTCCTCGATGCATACCCGCCAGGTGAACGAACTGCTGACATTAGAAGGCGGGTATCCGATAGAGCTAATAGACGTCAAATCCGCGTAAAGTACGGAGTCTGGCGTAGATGCAGTAGGAAATATGGTATCTCGATATCCGTCAGTGTGTGAATATAGTCGTCGGATTTCGGTAGCGTCACGGTGGTTTTGCACGAATTCATTCATGGCGGATTTTGATAGTGACGACGCATTTGAACTCGGCCATCGCTCGCAATTATTTTGTATATCTGCTGAATGCTCATATGCTTGCCCAAACTGACAATGTCGGTAGTCTGGCTCAACAGTTCCGTGGGGATATTTGGCAGAGGTATGGAACGACAACATCGAGCGGTCAGAGTCAGAATGATTACCATCATCGGTGCTCATTGTCCTTTTAAATGTTTGAAAATTCGTTGTAGAAGATATCGACATGGTATGTGTGTATAGTGATATTTCAGCTTGAACGAGTAGCACTATCTGATGTTAGAGCTGCCAACAGAGACGACAGCAGACACCTGCTAGACAGAGACCGTTACTCCGAAAATTGCAGTAAATTTCAATCTGAAGACTATAGACAGGATTGTAAAGCGACAAGTCACAAAGGTCAAGAAAACCCGTAAGACGTAGTGCGATACACACCATAATAAATACCGCGACTCCCGCGCTTGAGTAAGTAAATAAACATCGCGGGCAACAGGTACATATAGCTGGCTTACCAGGCGCTGGGACTGCAATCAATACTAGAACAGGCACCAATTACTCATTGCCAAGCAATACGTATATAGGCCAGTTAAAAATACCCACTTCTGACTAAGCCAGTCGCGCCCCTCATCATCTATGTCCTTACATTCTTGCAATAAGCTGCCGCTGACTGACTGACCGACTGTAAGTCTCCGGCCCATGCCGGAGATATAAGAGCCGATCCGAAGCGAAGTAAACAGCAAGCCAGCTCTGATCAGGTTGATGATGGCTAGCATATGTCCTTTGTTAGCTCGACAAAAGGCGAATTCGCTTCATATTTCTGTGTGTCTTCTACGTGGCAACTGCGACTTTCGCTACAGTGAAAAGTGGGATTGCTTTGGAGCGAAGCATTGGCAGCAATGACGACCCAGAGCAGCTAGAAAATCAAGAAAAAAAAGGCACAAGGACGTAGCTAAATACTGAAACGTACTACTACTAATGTTGACAGGCCAATTGCAGTCACTGGCCGCCTGGGCGCTGCTGCTTTCAATAATACATAGCTGCTACAGTCATGGATTCATGTCTTGGCCCGTGGTCCGGGCATAACGCGGATTTTACGGGTTCCAGATCTTGCCGGAACCGCGGGCGGGTCTCGGAGAATGGCGTAACTAGTTAGGCCATAACACCCCATGCCAGATTTTTACCTTTGAGGCGGATATTCTGGCCGTGAACACACAAAGAAGCAGCAGCAAATACTCCCTAGAGCGCTTTAGATCTTGCATTTCGGCTCGCATCTGCACGCCTGTAGTCTTTTCTGTGTTTTGATTGCGGCGCGTTCAGCAAACTGGTACCCTCGGTTATCAATCGGTCCACTTTATATCCGAGCGACTACTGACGACCAGTACGACATCATATATCCGTGGAAATTGCAATATGAGCTCTGCAGATGACCAGAATATGGCAGAGAATTGCGAAAGGTATTATCATTTGCCACAGCAGCCACAAGAACAGCAGCAACAAGCTCCGTCTGCGCCAGGTTCGACCGCACAACAACAAGGTGGTCCTGGATTTGCAAATTTGCGGATGTCGCTTCCTCCCATGTCGTCTTTGATTCAAGCTGCTACACGGTATCAGAATGGGATGGATGATGGGAACCCATCATCGCGCTCGCAAGAGTCAATGAACGCAGAGCAGCAGCAGCAGCAGCCATCACCCCAGACATCCCAGCAGCAGGCGGATCCCAAACTGGCTCAGCCTCCGCGAAAGCGTCGAAGAATCCCGCTGTCATGCTCAATATGCAGACAGCGTAAGTTAAAGGTAGGTCATTACTATCTATTAACTCGAGATATAGCTCAACCTAACAATATAGTGCAATCGCGCGCAGCCGTGCCAGTCCTGTATCGAAAACGGTACGCACTCTTTCTGCGAATACGTCGTAAAGCCATGGATCAACAAAGATCATAATAACGGAGCTTCAAGCAGCGCGCAGGCAACGAAATGGGGCGAGCACCCAGTTTCACAAATCTCAATCGACAGCAACCTTGCTGCACCTGGATCTAATGAGGCTCAATCACTAAACCTGAATTCGAACCCATCCGAAAGGCAGGTTTTACTTCCACCAACATTTCATTCACGTACTGATGAGAGCCCACAGAACCCACAATACACGTTTAAAGTTGGTGCGAAGGGGGTAAACCAATCTCATAATCCTCAGCAAGTTTCGCAACCTCTAGAGTCGAATGGGAACTGTTTCAATGAGTTGACAGCTCAACGTGCTTCTAGCTCAGCGCCACAAGTTTTAGCCGCGATGCCTATCGTACCACAACAACCGTCTACATTCGCTTCTAACTACGATCCCTCTTTTTATGACCCTACAAAGTCCAAGGAATATACCGAATTAAAGGGCAGAATGGAGAGGCTGGAGAACATGTTTACAAGTCTTGCATCGCGGGGAGATATTACTGAAGTAATGCCAACTCCGTCATTGACTCAGTCTGAGGAAACTGCCCCGACGATTGGTGAGAAGAGTCGTGTTACACCTGAGCTCAAGGTCAAGAAGAGCAGAGTCTCATATTTTGGTGAATACTCATTGGTTTCCTTGGTTGTAAACGACCCCGTGTTTAAGGATTATAAACTTATGACGAAGCTTAAGAAGCGATACAATAAAGATGCAAAGGATCTCCACCTTCACAGCGAGCTCCACACTCAGAATGACGAATTCTTCCACGATCGACGAAAAACGGCAAACGGGCGATTGAATCCTCGCGACAGGCAAAGGCTTTCAGATGAAGAACTCGCATATGCCAGAACAGTGCTAAATGCTTCTTTACCTAAGGAACAGAGGTTTCCGCTTGCTGAGCATATGTCATTGTGCCAGTTTCTGATTGAAAGATTTCTAGAACAGGTTAATATTGTTTATCCGATTGTCAATCCATCTCTTTTCCGTGCTGATGTTCAACGGTTTTGGGAAAGCAAGCTGAAACTGGAGAAGGCAACCACTTCTGACCTACCAATTTTTGGTGGCCCAAAGTTTTCAATGAAGAACGAACTTCGTGGACTGGCGTTGCTAGCGGTTATCATACGACTAGGTCGATTGTGCATGCCATATTCCTGGAAACCTTCAGACAATGGGTTTAATGATAGATATATTTCTCTCTTGAGCCACGAACTATACAAGTTCGGATGGCAGTGTCTCCAGGAGACAAACTATCTAGCTAAGCCTGACTATGTAGTGGCACAAGTATTGCTAGCGATGCGCGTACATGCAAGTGTGTCCCCTGAAGACGGTGGCGGACTAAGCGAAGATAGTTCAAATATTGTTGGTTTGCTAAGCCAAGCTGTTATATCAATGGGAATGCATCGCAATCCTGCACTGTTTCCACGCATACCGCAAGCAATGGCTAATTCGAGTCGACTGATGTTTGCACTTACGGTGATTTTTGATACAGAACGTACTATCGAATTGAATTTGCCGTTTGCGATTCCAATGGAAGCAAGCGACGCTCCGCTGAAAAAGCTCCCTACTTTGAACGTTGCCGGGATCCCGCGATCAGAACGACCAAACCTAGAATTTATTGAAATATATGTCGAGCTCTCATTAATTGCTCGAAATGTAGTCGGAAAATTGGTTCTACCGGGCTACGTGATGTCGCGAGAGGAGTTTGACAACCATTGTGTAGCACTCAAACAGTTCGAGGAGCGACATCTCAGTTCATTTTTGCTGCTGATGGAAATGATTTCTGCCAATGCGGAAACGACTGTTTCGGGACCACAGGATGCCTACGATTTGATTCAAAAGTATATTTTGTACTTGGAACTATCACGACTCCAATTGAGTTTGTACGCGTACTATGATCCAGCGGATGACGACAGTCAAAAGCAGGAGATTGAAAGTATGCGGCAAATGTGTGTGCTCCAGATGTTGGACACAATGGTGACATGTATGTCTCGCCATAATGTATTTGCTAGGTTTACGTGGATCCTCGTACAGTATTCAGTCAGAAGAGTCGGAATGGCACTGGGATCCATCTTCCTGATGATCTTGCGCATGATGGAGGAGAATTCTCAAGCATTCGCGAACCTAACTGGCGATCGGTGGCGTACTCCGTCATTAGCGTTTAGCTACGAGCCAGGAACTTTGATTAATGCGCGACGCTTGTATCAGACTTTCTTACAGACAATCGAGTGGATTGAACAATACTCGGATTATTCTTACGCAGCATACAGGACAGGATTATTTTTTGGAGCTTTTGTGAGTGCTCTCAAGGCTCGGGTGGTTAAATATGCAAGTCAAATGTCAGGAGCAAGTACCCCATCAGCTGCAGCTCCTTCGGTGACTACGCAAAATTCTTGGGGATACCCATCGCTGGAAAGCAACGACGATCCTCTGAGTAGCGATCTAATGGGAGCTCCGTTCAGGGATATATTGGAAAGCGCTCTTTTTGACAATTTAATTGGAATAGGAGAGAAACAGGTAGATGAGAGCGATGTTGGCGAATGGTGGCATGATTTCTCTTACATGTCTGCAGCAGAAGATTACGGGCGCGTTTAAGCAATCGCTATCAGAATTGTATTTATGTTGTAATTGAGTGTATATTAAATTTTGTTTTAGATTAATGTTAAATGGGATGTAATTTATGGGATGAGTGTTATATTTTTCTATTATTGGTTAGGCGATGAAATTGGCTGATTATGCAGAATGAAGTTGAACGATCGCCCTCCGCCGGCCTCCGGGGATGACTCGTCGGCTATCGGGCGAAAGCGGGTCAACTTCGTTATCAGCAGCCCGCAGGACCGCAGCCCAAGCTTCAAGAAAATACAAACCTGAAGCTTGACGGGCTGTATCTGCTCACTTTGACCAAGTATTTGCCAAAAGTTCACCTGCAATTCATAGTACTGCGATATATTCATAATGAAGCCAATTGTTTTTGCTGCAACCCACAAGCCATACAAAGAGCTGGCAGCCGCCAAGCTAGCAGAGCGCGAAAGCCGAATCCCCGAAGAATGGAAACTCAAGAATTTGGATCTTGAACCAGTCAATTTGATGCATATTCCTCGGACATGTGGATTGCTAACTGACTTGGATCTTGAAATTACTGAAAACTACGATTCAGTTGGATTGTTAGAGCAGATTGCAAACGGAAAGTATTCGGCCGTCGATGTCACGACTGCATTCTGCAAACGTTCGGCTATTGCTCAGCAAGCACTCAACTGCTTGACAGAAATTTTCTACGATAAAGCTTTGGAGAGAGCCAAGTGGTTGGATGAACAGTTTAAGGCTACCGGTAAGACGGTTGGCCCACTTCACGGTTTACCAATCTGTCTCAAGGACAGTGTGAACGTCAAGGGCTATGACTCGGTCGTTGGAATCGCTGCATATGCATTTCAGCCAGAGAAGGAGAACTCAGTGATTGTGGATTTACTTGAAGAGCTTGGTGCGATCATGTACGTCAAAACTAATGTGCCACAGAGTATGATGGTGCCAGACACCGATAACAACGTCTTTGGAGTCACCAGAAACCCAATCAACAAGGAGATTACAGCCTCGGGTTCGTCAGGTGGTCTTGCTGCACTTATCAATTTCAGAGGTGCGTTATGTGGCATTGGTACTGATGTCGGTGGATCGATTCGAGTCCCTGCTTATACTCACGGTATCTACGCCATTAAGCCGTCTTCAGGCAGACTTCCATACCACAATATGAAGGGATACCTTGAGCCCGGTGCCGAGACTGTCGGCGTGTTGTGCGTAAATGCGCCTATGGCCGTATCATACCGCGACTGCGAGCTTATCATGCGTCTTATTGCCGATGCCGAACCTTGGTTGTACGACCCGTCATGCCAGTATCTTCCATGGATCAAGCCAGCACCATTAGACAGACAGCTTACTCTTGGTGTCATTCGCCAAGACACCGAGAACCAGACACTGCCACCTGTTGCAAGGGTACTGGACGAGACTGTTGAGAAACTCAAAGCTGCTGGTGTCGATATCGTCGAAATGGAACTGTACCGTGCTGATGAGGTTTCTGAAAACGCGGTCGACTTCTTCACTATTGATGGTGGTGCATTCTTAGTATCGCAGTGTGAGATTACCGGTGAGCCACTGACCCAGGCTGTTCAGAATGGTGGTATGTACCCTTGTGAAAAGAAAGGAATTTCTGAGTTTCACGCGTACTCTTCTGTGCGTGCCGAGTTGCAGCGGGACTGGTTGAAATACTGGGAAAACACTAAACTCAAGACGAAGTCTGGCAAGCCCGTTGATGCTATTTTGGCTCCTATTCAGGCGTTCCCTCCTCGACCTGACGGATTCATGATTCGATCACATTTTTCGAGACAGTTTAACTTGCTAGACTACCCTGGTATTGTCTTTCCAGCTGGCAAAGTCGAGTTCCCCAAGGACGATAAAGATGTTGGATCGCCAATTTCGCCAATGGATGAGAAGGTGCAGAGTACTTGGAATGGCGATGTCAAATTTAGATTGAAGGATTTCCCCATTGGTCTACACTTAATCGGCCAGAGACAGATGGAGCCGAAGTTATTCCAGTCGATGGACGAGGTGGCTAAAATTTTGGGTAATGTTCAGTAGATTTCCAATTTAAGGTACGGACTATGGTTTGCCATACCGCTAGAATGTATATAAAAGTTTTGGTAATATAATTTAATTAATTTTAAGCTGAAGAAAATTCCTTCAAGACTTCTGCGATTTCTTGTCTGAACTTTGTTTTGAATTCCAAATCGGTCCAGGCCATAGAAATTGCATTAAGTTCAAACTGCGCCAGATCAGCCACCCGACATTGAAGTTGTTCCTGTACTGACTCTACAACCTGTTCTTTCCATCTGACCATATATGCTGGATCGTCGCTATTAAGAGTCACCGGCACACCTGCTCTCCATAACTTCACAACTTTAGGGAAAACCTTGTGCGGACCGAGATGCGTGGAATAGCCCATAGGGCATAAGGTCATACCAATATTCGCGCCTTTGACTATCTCCAGTAATTCGGCAGTATCAGCTGCATTCAAACCATGATCGATTCTGTCAGCGCCAGCAGGATATGCAGGCACAAGATCTCCGTCATTATACTTATGCTTAGGGGCATTTTCACGAGGCCCACCAAGTTCGGTTGCCACGAAACGGATGTGCTTATGAGTGTCAAGTTGGTCGACATCGCAATGTGCTGTAATGTGCCAGCCTGCCTGACGAGCCCTAATGAATTCTTCTTTGAACTTGTTAGGAGGATTGTTTTTCTCATCTGAGTCTAATCCCAAGGCAATGATATCGTCTCTATATTTCTCCAACGCGATATCCAATGTTTCCTTCGCACTATCCTGTGACATGTCACGTAGGATACAGAGCACATACTCAATCCGGACCGGTTTTTTCTGATTTTTATATTCATCATCTCTAGCTCTGAGAAGGCCACTCATCACGATTTCAAAATTGATATTCTTTCCTTTGTATTTACGACTTGTATGTGCCTGCGGATCGAAGAATATCTCAGCATAGCGTACATTCATCGAACGCGCTCGGTCGAAATACTCTGTTGCGAGGTCATAAAAGTCATCTTCAGTGACGAGAACTTCCATAGCGCCGTAGTAGTTCTTTAAAAACTCTTGTAGATATTCACCGCCATCTTGACCCTTCACGTAATCATAGGTCGTCGGATACTTTGCTTTCAACTCGTCAAACGACTCGACTCCTTCGATTGCAATGTTGTTGCGCAGTGAGCATTTCCATCGCAGCTCTGGTGTGAGTGTGCCTTCTAAGTGAACATGCTGCTCGCACTTGGGTAACGCATGGATAAACTCCTTCATAGCCATTTTTGACCCAATTGCTATTAATTGTAAAGAATAAGAAGTAGGAGAATCTTAAAATATAGTTCCTTATCAGTTGGTGCGGCTTTAATTCGGGGAAAAGCGGAGTCAGGGCAATACAAAGCGGTTTTGGGCTCGATATTTGATCACTTTATTACACTATTACTAAACATTATGCTCCTGCAGATGGAGTATCACTAAGCTCGATATTTTCTTGATAACTGCGACGTAACCGGTCTCGTTTAGACGCGCCGGTAGCGTAACCGCGCGTATTGAATATCGAGTGCAGGTTCCGGCCTTTGTTGCGGTAGAGGTACATATACACAAACACGCCCGCGACGAAGAAGACAGCGACTGGGACCATAACCCCGATTGCTATTTTGCCTGGGGTTGAAAGACCTGAGTGCACGCTACCGCTGTTGCCTGACCCTGAGTTGAAGTCGGTCGATTTTACATTGTCGGATGGTAGTCTTGTGATGGGATACATTGCATCCGCGGTGGAGTTGATAACCCTGAGGATTGGTCCACTCAGAGTGCCGACGTGAGTAGCGTTTGTGTTTTTAGGTACCATAGGTGTTATATCCAAGTAGAAGAAGCCCAGACTTGAGAATGTGGCAAACGAAGGTTCGATAGTGAGCGGGAAATACCCATAAGCATTGGTGACATTTCCAGACTCGAACATTAAATCGGTATCATCACTGATCGGCAACGATCGGAGAATAATCTTAATACTCACAATGTCGTCTTCACCACCACCAAAGTAAGTCGGATCCCAAGTCGCAAAGTAGGTCTCTCCGACCACGACCTCGGTTGCATTTGCAGGGGTACAGAATGGGATTCCTGGCACATCGTCAGAAGGTAAGGTTGAGCCAAAGCAGCCAATTACCGGAGTCTGGTTGTTTTTGAATACCGTGTCGTCGGCGTCAGGTGTAGGTGACGGACTCAGAGTGACCGTGCCGGATACGGTCTGGGTCATGTCGTATGGGATTCCGGACGAGTCCAGCGATACCCATGGCGACGCTGATGCTGGATATGATGTCGGAGACGCAGATACAGTAACTCCAGCGTAGACCAGAGGAGTTATGGTCGCAACAGTGCCGTCAGCAGAGGTGGTCGTCCAAGGCGATAGTGTCACAATTGCAGTCGCAGCGTTCGCGGAAGCAGCGTTGGCGCTAGCTGTCGTCATGGCAAACAGCAGCGCAGCCTGACCTGTGTAATGCAATATTCCTCGCATGCTGTGCGAACGAGTGAGAGACGTAGATAGCTAGAGCTGGCGTGTCACGGCCCTGCCGTCTGGAGACGACTATAAGTATATGGAATATGCCAGACAAGCGAGTATAGCCCAGACCCGCACCAAGAAAGTCAGGCTTGGAGGCCTGAGGTAACTAACCAACTGACGAGTCCCAACCGGATGCCTTTGACTTCTGTTGCAGGTCCCCCAGTTGCTCTTAACGCCTTTCGTTAGCCTTTGCTGGGATCTTCAAACCTTGCACCGTCCAGTTTGCTGCCCCATTGCTGGTGCTCTGCTAAGCTCATTGTCGCGACGGTGTCCTGGTCTGGCCGCGGCGTCGGCCAGTCTCGACCGCACCAGATGCCGCGAACCGAGTCCGGGAGAGGGAGCAGTACACATGCATACATAGGGCTGCCTGCACTATTCGTCTGCCAACAGCAGCACTCAACCTCGAGACGCTTGGCCATTGCACTTGGCACATCAAGCAGTCATCATCAGACTTAGATATCTTCATGCTGGTCGGTCGATTCTGTCAACAAGTGATGCTCGAGACCACCGTCTAGACACAAAAGGTTTTGTCGAGGCCCGCCCCCCTGAGTTTGAGGGCTTGGCTGAGCTGTGATTAGATCGATCAGATAACACCCTACTGACTGCCATCTGCCCGTATGGATATATGTGCTGTATGCAGTAGCGGGATGGCGACGCTGCCAAGGTCCTCAGTGTTTTCACCTTGACGAACTCTGATTGCGCAGACAAAGTGAGATGCTGCCAGTATCAGTCCTCGTTCGAATATAAAATTCCGGATGCTGGTCTGGCGGGGGGAATTGAAGCTCTCGAGGCAACTCATCGCCTTTTGCTCCGCTTGACCTGTCCTCAATTGACCAGCATGCGCTTTTTGACCACTTTTATTTATACTGCTGCTATTGTGACCGCTGGCCTGGCACAGCTTGCAGTCGGCCAAAGCCACGGCGAGGCCGGCGCTCAAGAGATGGGTCCCGTTGCGTTCTTGTGGCCGCCAGACAGAGAGTGGTCTGACGACTATGACAATACTGCGCCGTGTGGATCTGCAACTGGAGTGCGTAACCGTACGGAATTTCCACTTGAAGACGGTGCAGTCGCCTTGGTGATGCAGGATGATGCGTGGAATGTCAAGGTCTCGTTGTACTACGGCTCTGAAGACCCGGTCTCGGTGACTGAGTTCAATCAGGTTTTGCCGCTGGTTAAAGATGTTGAAGCCGGCCATCAATGTTACTACACACCCGATCAGAACTCATCTATTACAGCTGGTACTAACGCTACGTTTGAGTTGGTATATACTGCTGTTGACGACGGCAAGAACGCAACTCAGTATGTTTGCGCTGACGTGACTTTCGTGTCTGAGAGTGATTTCAACACTACTATTCCGTGCTTTAATGTCACCCTTTCAAGCTACTACGGCAGCAACTCTTCCAACTCTTTTTACTCTTCTGGCGATTATTCTACCTCCGCATCTGCATCAGCTACCGCACCAGCTGCTGTATCGGCCTCGGCCACATCTAAAGACTCAAGTACTTCAACTACATCCGCTGCGTCTTCTGCAACTTCATCTTCTGCTGCTACAATGCTTGATATTGCCACCAAGCTTGGCGTTGTTGCTCCCTTGGCTGCCATTGCATTTGCCATGCTGATGTAGAGTAGCAGTAATCTTTTTTTACAGTCATTAATTTGATAACGGTTTAACTAATACTCAAAATTATTACATAGACTCAACTTAATTTATTATTTTTATTATTTATGATACCAGTTATTAAACCAGTCTTACAAATTGCCGGCCTAAGCCTGCCAAGAAATCCAGTTATTCTAGTTATTCTGAGTTTAACTTCAACGCTCATACAAATTTATTATGCCGTAATCAAAACATTAAAACTGTACTGAAGAGCGAGATTTGATTCTAGACCATGCAAACAGCATGAGTTCGGGCAGCGGCAGCCGAAGTATCGCAAATAAGGTAACTAATACACATGTCTAATTAATATAAACTTAGGCATGCAACGTGCTGAGTGTCTAGGTCTTGAAAGTTGGAATTGACCGATCAAATGGACAGATTCTTTGGTTAGTAAATTTATAGCGTAAGATGTTTCATTATATAAAGAGTCCTTGTTACTTGTATACATTAATATTCCAAAATCAGACAACCGACAAAATTATCAAAAAAATTATCTAGGTTACTCTACCCTGACTTCATACTTAATTTTAATAGCAGCCTCCTCCCGGCCGTCGTACTGATTCTCACCCGTGTGTTCGCCATACGATGATTTATTGCTAGCAGCATCAGACGACAAGCCACCAGTGACGAAAACCTCGCGCCAGTTGTTTGACCCACCGGTGTTGATTCCGTATTTTTCATTGTCGTACCATTCTGGTCTAGCCGAACTCATACCGATCTTGACTCCGCGTCCGGACTTGTCGTCGCCAAAATCATCATACTTGTCGGCGTATATTCCGTCATGACTAGAGTTTCGGTCGCGATGATCAATATCAGAAAGAGTAGTCGGCATCGATTGGTCAGAATCAATCTGTCGAAGCCATTTGCTTCGGGGAAAGACCCTGCGGAATCCCAATGCAATGAACACGTCGCGATACATCTTAAACGCATCGTGGCCGAGTCCAAACATCACAAACAAAAGAAACGATACGACAATGTAAAGCCATTGTCCAATATACGCAGAAGAGCTCTCGTGCATTGGAATTACCTTCCAGTTGGAAGGATCGTGCACTATAGACCACACAAATGGTTCCATAGCACTGCCGTTCACGTAAGCAGTGTAGATCGAGAACGGCAACGCGACCAAAACAACGATAAGAGTGAAACTCACTAATCTGATAAAGCGAGATATCGTTAACCCAGATTGGCAAGATTGAAGAACCTGCCTAATCTCACGACGGCGCTGCATATATCGATAAAGTGTAAGGCCTGTGCATCAGTTAAAGTAACCCTTCTATGCCGCGCATACTATACTCACAAGAATAGAAACAAGCTAAGCCAGACCAAATAGGTGTCCAAATAGACATGAGAACAAACATAACCCATGATGGATAACCCGAGGGCTGACATCCAAAGTTGTGAACAATCTCATACCGGAACGGCTGATAAATATATTGAAGCGCGATAGTGAAAATGGCAGGAACAAAACATAGACAGAGATCCTCAATTAACTGCTTCTTTACTTGTTCAGAGCTCGGTAGTGACACGTTCTTAGACATGATCCGCGCCAGGTTTCTGGTCATTGCCGCCAAAGACGAGAGCATGCCCATAGAAGCTGCGAGCACGATCCTGGTCGCAATATCACAGTATATCTTGCCGTCCCACCAAGTAGAATAGTCTAGGCTTGACCAAGGAATTGAATTGATTAGAGTCACAATGTTGGCAACTAATACCCACGAGATGAGGCAAATTGCTGGCACATTCCGATGCCGAATATGCCAGAGCATCGACGGGAAGAGCCCGATAAAACTGATGGTCGAAGTCACCAACGCCGGAACGTAAACCATGTTTCTAACAAACTCTGTATAACTCTTCGACAAATATCTATAAATCCAAGAGAAAACCTGTTCAGCTAGGTCGTCACCACCCTTCAGCGACCATCGAACGACATTTATAACGACCGCTATTCATCGCCAAACCACATGGCAAAACGCCCCAGCAGGGACCAGCACGCATGCCCAAAAAAACAGTCCCTATTAGCAGCTGACTCCTATTTCTCGTCTGCTATGTACTGGAGCCATTCTGCTACTATGTACAATGTATGTACATAGTTCCGCCATGGTGAGCGTGCACGGTAGCGCTGCCCATTGGAACACTAAAAAGGCAACTCGAGAGAGAGAGTTCGCGTGAACAAGGGCCCCCTCGCTTACCCCTGAATCCGTGGTGATGAGGAAGGCTATGTATAAGCTTTTTTTGTATTTGGACTTGCTGGGAAATGTCGATGAAGATTGAAATCCAGCCATTTTGATTGACAAATGGTGTCTGGTTGGAAGGCTTTAGCAAGACGTATCTATGTCTTGTAATGTACTTGTTGTTACTTGCGGGCATCTACAAAGAGCAAGCTGCAGCTGTGTGGTCGCGGTAATTTGTTGGCGCGTTTGCAGGCCATCCAGTCACTGAGCTCACTCGTCGCCTAAGCGTATTTACGAGCTCTGGCTATGAATATTGGGTTGTACATAATGCTTGCATTCAATATGTCTTAGGGCTGCTGTGTAGCAGTTTGCGTCCGGCCAAATTTGTTAGAACAAGGCCCCGGGATCCCGAAATGCTCGATCTATTAGTAACCGAGTCTCATTGAGAGAAGTCTTGAATTTGACATGATGTTACTAGCGGGTTGTTAAATGTTTGACTGACTTAAGACCCAGAGTACTGAAGAAAAGGGGTATGTTGCTATAAGCTGGAATACTGACGCTGCATGACTACTATAACACTCTGATGCCTGATCTCGACATTTTTTCCGGATAGAATCCCTGTCAAGCTTTACACATTTGTATTTGATTCTTTTTTTTTTTTTTTTTTTGCTCCTTTAGTATAAACAGCATACATAGTAATATAAGACTATTCTAACATGCTGTTTGACATAGATGTCTCCACGCAGAAGCTAGTAACAGACTCCAGTAAAACTTAGTCGTTCGTCGGTATGTGAAAGAGCAAACAACGTTAGACTGTGTAACCACATGTTTTCAGAAAATAAATAAGCATAGTTGAGCGACAAATAAGCAATTAGGAAATAATGGGAGCACAGTGGTAACACTCTAGCAGTACGTGATCTAGCGATGGTAGAAACCGAGACATCGATACCAAAAGCTCCTTACCTTCTATGTATTAAATCAGTTTGATACTTGCACTTTGTAGCTTCATTAGTATGTATTTATTGGAAAACTAGTCGCAAAATCTTTATTGACCGGATGACGTCACAAGTTCAAAATACGCCCTAGCCCGATTCACTTTTAACCCTCGACATTTTTCTTCCGGCTCATCTGTTAAGCGAGAAAAAATGTTGAAGATTTAGACAAGCTGATAGCCGACAAGCCACTGCATTGTTTGATTTCGAAATGACTAGAGCACTTACAGAAGACGAGATTGACGATTTGATTTACTGCGCTCGGGTGTCAGATTTAGAGGCGTTCAGGGAGACTCTGGAGAGCTTGGCGAATGATTTGAAGGTCGAGAAGGCGGATATCATTGTGCAGGTTGTTGATCCATATTCCAATAGCACAACGTTACATATGGCATGTGCTAATGGGCACGAAGGTAGGGTTAAATACGTGTAATTTTGATACTGCTTTCTGACAAGATCTAGAAATAGTAGAGTATATTTTATCACAGTTTCCCGCGACCGGCTCAACGCCATCAATCATCACAGCAGCAAATGAATCAGGTAACACACCATTACACTGGGCGTGCTTAAATGGTCACCAGAAAATTGTAGAACTTTTATGTGACCATGGTGCCAACCCATTTGTGAAAAACACAGCTGGACAAGACGCTATTTTCCAGGCTGAGAATAACGAGAAGTTGGACGTGGTCGACTACTTGTTGGAGCGATTCGACGACGAGTTTGAAGATGATGGTGAGCCAGCTGGAGAAGACGATGGCGAAGAACAGCCAAAAAACGAAGTGTCGTCATCTACTGGGACAGAAGATGCTACTCAAAAATTAAAGGATTTGGAGGTCAAAGACGAGTGGCGGATTTAAAGATAGACCGGCTGTTCATTGTACATTAATCACCATAACTACATCCAAAACGTTTGTAAAATAGAAAGTCATCACATATCAAGTATTGCTAGTTTGATGTCGTCATAATCCCAACGTCTTTCGAACGTTGCTCTTTACTATGCGGTTGTATTCGTCCCTGTTTGCGCGCCAGACCTTGCAGGCGTCTATATTGGCACCACTTTCGTCATTAGGTTCTAATGTTTAGTTACGCAGTAGAACACTAGAGTTGCCTTCAACATACCCGCTAGCATGCTCATGACTGAAATCAATATCTTCTCAACCGACTGAATCGGACTCCATCGTTCAGACGCGGTTTCATACATATTAGGGTCATCACCCGGTGGATGAAGAATCGAGATGCACACCGTGCCGTCTTTGTAGACTACATCTTCAGTCAGCGAATATCATACTTAATTACGTCGTTATCGTATAAATACCATTTGGGTGAAATATTTCGCAAGTAAACTTCATTGAAGGAGGGTTGAGCGGGTAGTCCTGAATTGGGTGTTAGCCACGCTCTTTCCCAGGGTATACAGCAGCACCACAGATCCCACTAACCTTGGGGAATGACAACGTAGCAGGAAACACTCCGCCTTCATACGGCGAGTCTTCTGGTCCCTGAATCAAGCATTCCCATTCAAAGAAGTTACTAGTAATCATCGTCAGCAGTAGGCTCCTCCTCATCCCCCAACAATGGACCAACAACGTACTCCTCGTCAACTGGACCGGCCGATATGCCATCCGGCGCCTCGTTCATAAGCTGCTTGTACTCCGTCATAAGCCGGCGGATGGCCATCGTATTTCCCTTTGACATTGTTGCTCTGGAAATATGCTGTTGTGGTCGTGTGGATGCAACTTCCGGGGTCTGTCTGTCTGGCTGGCTCACGACACAATAATATCGATCCGCTGCTGGCCAGTTCGTCTCATCTGGCTTCGGTCAGGGTGCTGATTACGTCACTTTTAAGCGTGGCGCTGTGTCATTCCTGAGTCAGCGCAGGGTTGGTGGAGAGGGGGGTCTTACCCGGGGCTTGCCCACCCAGCAAGCGAAAAAATGATGAGTCTCACTTTATTATACATGTGCGGCGGGCGACCTGACAGCGGAGTGGATATCGTCGAGCTTCACAACTATTAGCTCGAGCTTTGCGACATACACAGCTTGCGTATATGAGATTTGTATCGCTCTTCACTTGCCAGGTAAGCAATTGACTGGATTCTGCAACTGAGATCAGCAGCAGTACGGTGTCGTTCTGGCGCAATACCGCCTGACTCGGACCGACCAAGGCTCTGAGCTCGACCAAGGGCAATTTTTCTTTTCCCACCAGTGGCGGCTGGCTGGCGCGTGCAAAGAAACCCGACCGCCTGTTCTCTTTTGTTCATAGTTTTTTGTTTCTATATTGTTTGTAGGTCGCTAACTGAATTGCAGGACTATCTTTCAGGTACGGATTAACTACAAGTTGCTTACTGACGTAGTTGTGCTTTCAAAGTGGGCGCGGGAGATTTTTTTTTTCTTTTCATGCTCTTCCCACTGTCTTCCCCTTAAAGCTCAACAGACCCAACGAAACCGCATTTGAGATCGTCATTCTAACGAGTTAATAGATCACATTTGGAAAACGTCCAGAATTTAATACATCTACCATGCTTTTTCAACATTTGTTCAACACTGCGTCAAAAAGCACTCCCTTAGCCGCCAGAGCCTCAAAGGTTGCATTCGCTCGCAATGTTCGCTTCGTCAGCTCTGGTGCACTCGAGAAGGCTACTCTGACGATCAAGGGCGGGCCAAGCTTTTCTGGCAAGTCATTTGGTGCTCCCCAATCGGCTGCCGGTGAGGCGGTTTTCACTACGTCGCTGGTCGGTTATCCAGAGTCCATGACCGATCCTTCCTATAGAGGACAAATACGTAAGTCGATTTTATATCGTCAAGTTAAAATCTTATGGAACTGACATTTACAGTCGTTTTTACCCAGCCATTGATTGGCAACTACGGTGTTCCAGGAAAAGTTCGTGATGAGTTCAACTTGTTGAGGTACTTTGAGTCTGGCCGAATCCAGTGCTCTGGTATTGTCGTGTCAGATTTTGCTGCCGATTACTCACACTGGACTGCAGTCGAGTCGCTTAGCTCTTGGTGCCAGCGTGAGGGTGTTGCCGCTATTACTGGTGTGGACACCCGTGCAATTGTTCAGTACTTGCGTGAACAGGGTTCATCGCTCGGCAGGATCAACGTTGGTGAGGATGTGTCAGAGGATTACGTTGACCCGGGCAAAGTCAACTTGGTCGCTGTTGTGTCAACCCCCGAGCCATATGTTGTCAACGAAGGCCGGGACGTCAAGATTGCTCTGTTGGACTGCGGTGTTAAGGAGAATATCATCAGATGCCTCACCTCGCGCGGTGCTACCGTGACGGTGTTCCCCTGGAACTACCCTATCCAGGACGTTGCTTCCCAATTTGACGGCATTTTCATCTCCAATGGTCCCGGTGATCCAAAGCACTGTGATGTAACTGTTGCCAACCTCAAGCAGACCATGGACACCTATTCTGGTCCTATCTTTGGTATCTGTCTTGGACACCAGTTGCTTGCCTTGGCTTCGGGTGCCAAAACCGTCAAGCTCAAATACGGTAACCGTGCACACAACATCCCAACTTTCGATCTCACAACCGGCACATGCCACATCACTTCCCAGAACCACGGATACGCCGTTGATGCTACAACATTGCCGTCCGATTTCCAGGAGTACTTTATCAACTTGAATGACCGCTCGAACGAGGGCATGTACCACGTCTCCCGGCCGATTTTCTCGACCCAGTTCCACCCTGAAGCCAAGGGTGGCCCATTAGATTCCTCATTCTTGTTTGACCGGTATTTTGTCGATATCAAGCAATACAAGGACAGCAAGGTTGGTCAGGTTACTGCTCCGGTAACTCCTGCTGCTGCTACTGCCACCGCCGCTCTGTAAAGGAAATATCCTCCACATCAAGAGTAATAACATAGAATGGAAAATAAAGAAAGACTGTTTATTTGGATAATATGGCTCCGGGCGTAATGTATTTTTGTAATGTTTTGTTTTATATCAATTGAACTGTAATTTGTGCTCTGGATCATGCGACTACATTGGTTCACTACGTAGGAATAATGGTATTTCTGCTCTTTTAATGTACTTTCACTAACTTTTGGTTCGCTTGTAATTAGAATACGAATTATTTTTGTTTTTTTTTTCATACGACTGGTGCAGTAACTATAGACTCAGGGCCGCGGTATGGCTTCAAGGGCAGATATTTATTCCAAATACTCCCGCTTTTTGCGTAACATGACAACTTAGATTACTCCGGATTGCCGACATGTAATCGAGATATCACAAATCATTGTTCAAGTCCGTTTAAGCCAGACAAAAACATGCCCTGGGGCGCGAAGTATGTACGGCTGTTAAGGAAGTTGGGACAAGGATGATTTCTAAGCATTGCGATGCGACCTACAAAAAAAGCCTCGGGGAATGATTGCTGGTGGAGCATCGCCCATATATATAAACGCACAAAATCCGTTGTTGATCTAGTCTGATAAGCCTATTATTTGGGGATATTTTGAAACCCACCCTGTCGCAGTGACTGATTTTGGTATTTTGTTTCTAGTTTGGTGTCTTTCTGTTTGGTCGCATTTTCTGGTTGGATTTGCAGCAGCTCAGCTTCTCGTCGGTTTTCCAATCATTGCGCTTCCGGAGTAGCATATTACAGCAATGGCGGTCAAAAGGGTACAGATGTCGCTAATGCTTGTCGCTATTGTGGTCGTGTTCATGGTTGCACTTACTTCAACACGCGTGTCGGATGATAGCCTGGTAGTCGATGAAGGGGTCAAGGGCGACAGGACGATTCAACCCCAGCGAGGGCCAAAGTACCAGCCGCCAAAGTTGAAGGTTGATGATTATGGTATTGTGTTTGAAAAGGCTGGACAGTCACCGGACAAAGCTTCCAAGACATCGGCACAGGAACCAAAGAAGTCAAATGAACCGGAACAAGGGGAGGAGTTGACAGACGAGGAGTTGATCAAAGGCGATGCCAAACATCAGGCATATTTAAGTGAAATTTACAACAAAGCGGATGATACTATGGAGCCCAAGGGACGTAAGATTGTGGTGCTCACTGCCACTGATGGTAAGGGACACAACGGTGCCATCGAGGGCCTCTTGGAGAAGACAGCCATGAACAGACAAGAGTATTGCGCGTATCACGGATACAAATATCAGTATATTAACATTGCTAAATACGAACTCAAGGACCGTCCGATGGTTTGGGCAAAGATTCCAGCTATTCAAGAGGCTTTTGAAGTTAACCCTGAAGCAGAATGGGTGTGGTGGTTGGATACTGATGCGATTATCATGAGCCCACAAGTTGATCTTGCGTCACATGTGTTAGATCCTAAAGTGCTCAAGACTAGAATTGCGTACGATCAGCCAATTTTGTTACCTGACGGAAAACCATCGGGTTTCAAAGTCTCACGAGAACTTGACATGGCTAAAATTGATATTATCATTGGTCAGGATCAGAACGGTATAAATGCTGGTTCAATCCTGTTCCGACGGTCGGAATGGACCGCGTCGCTGTTAGACATGTGGCAGGATCCGGTCTATGTTGGAAAAAGATTTGACAGACTTGAGCAGGACGCACTCAATCATTTATTCATCAACCACGCGAAGATGCGTGAGCACGTCGCGTACGTCCCTCAGCGAGTTATCAACGCATATTCGGTTGGTGGTCATGACATGGGTTGGTTTACAGGTGACTTAGTCGTGCATTTTGCAGGTTGCTGGGTCGATAAAAAATGCAACGAACGATTCACAGATTTTTGGGACCGCAGACTTACTGTGGCTGCAGTTATAGAAAACAAGAAGCAGGCGGCTCTGGATGAAGAAAGAGCAAAGATTATCGCGGTGTCGGCTGGCGAGGATCAGAAGACTGGTGAGATCCCTACTGAAGTCGAGGTTGACGAGAACGATAAAAAGAAAGTTGTGGCAACTGACGGATCATCTACCGATGATTCCAAGAAGTTGAGCGTGGAGCAACCCAAGGCTGTTGTATAAAGTGGTATGCGGCGACTTTAGAACAGATGACTTCAATTTTATGGTTGCTTATAAATAATGATGTTTTTCGTTAAAAATAGCTTTAATTCCTATTTTAGATTATAATATAACGATGCTACAAAGTCTTGAGGATAAAGTCTCCGCAGTCTAAAGGCGGTTGACTCGAACTGGTCCACTCGTTAGGGGTTGGGGTATTAAAACCCAAGTTCCGCTATAATAGGAGGAAGAAACTCTGACGAGATGCCCTCTCGATACCTTCGCATCTTCACAAAACGTGATCGAATTTTGACCACCTTAAGCTTAAAAGTAGACCACACACGTTGATAGAAAAATGTCATTGTGCATTACTCGATTACAAGAAGAGCGGTAAGCGCGAATGTTTACTCTAATGTTTTGGTTTGAAATATTGGGTTGGTGAATATTAACGTGCATACTAACGTGTACGATAGCAAGCAGTGGCGCAAAGACCACCCGTTTGGATTCTACGCCAAACCGAACAAAGCACCTGATGGTTCATTAGATTTGATGAACTGGTCAGTTGGAGTTCCAGGAAAGAAGGGAACATTGTGGGAAGGAGGTGTTTACAAACTTACAATCGCATTCCCACCAGAGTATCCTACCAAGCCACCAAAGTGCAGATTTCCACAAAATTTCTGGCATCCGAACGTGTATCCATCTGGAACTGTTTGCTTGAGTATTTTGAATGAGGATGAAGGGTGGAAGCCAGCTATTACGTTAAGACAGATATTACTTGGAATTCAAGACTTGCTTGATGATCCGAACCCAGAATCTCCTGCTCAAGCTGATGCATTCAATGCGTTCAAAAAGGATAAGACGTTGTATGAGGCAAGAGTGAAAAAGCAAGCTAAAGATTTCTCTGTGTAACTTGAAACGAAGTGGATAACGAAGACGGGGAGGAAACAGCTGGGGTAATTATAATTTTATGTACACTAATATGTAATCTAACTATATAAACATTATGTCACTTTTCTTTTTTTTTTTTTTTATAGAACTCCAGCAGTAGTATAAAGCGTGTAAAAGTAATCAAGAATAATACCCGCAAAAATAACACCGCCAGTCTTAATATTATCTACAAACCACTTCCAGCAATTCGCAGGCTGATCGATGTCAACTGAGTAGATCATCCGACCCAATCTGAATGCGGCAAAAGCGACACCAGCAAAGTACGCAGGGCCCATTGATCCGAGCACGCCAGCAGTCGAAAGCAGAGCGAGCTGAGCGATTGTAAGTGTGCTCATGATAGGTTTGGTGTTTTTACCCCATGCAAGCGCGGTAGATTTGATTCCGACCAAGACGTCATCGCGCTTGTCCTGGTGAGCGTAGATGGTATCGTATGTCATAGTCCAGCACACGCCAGACAGGTAAAGTGCAGTCATGGTAGGTAAATCCCATACGCCCATAGCTGGAAACCCAAGCAACGCGCCCCAGTTATAAGTAAACGAGAGCATTAGTTGTGGATAGTACGTGAACCGTTTGAAAAGTGGATATGTTGCTACAAACAGCAACGATGATGCACCAAGCAAGAAGCAATCAAGAGGAAGCGATAACAAAACTGCCAAGCCAATTGTGAGCTGTCCACCTAAAAATATTATCGCCTGCTTTGGTACGATTTGGTTAGACGCGATTGGTCGCAATGCAGTCCGTTCAACTTTCTTGTCGAGGTCGCGGTCCCACAAATCATTAATTGTGCATCCAGCTCCACGCATAACCAGCGCACCAACACTAAATAGACCCAGAGTAGTTGCAGTAGACAAAATAGTTGCGTGCGAGGCTGCAGCTGCCATTCCAATTCCCCAAGCTGGATACATGTCAGTACATCATGGACTCGAACCTTAAAGCAAGTAGCTTACTTGAGGGCCACAAAAGAAGCCACGTTCCAACGGGCTTGTCAAGACGCATAAGCTGAGCATATGGCAGTGCTGCAGGCGGAAGTGCGCTCAGAATAGGTCCAAGTCGATGTGATGCCTGTACCGGCTTAACTGGAGCCGCTGTGGTCATTGGCTTAGCGGTTGTCGAAGTCAGAAGGGATATAGTCGTCGCCCTTGGTCCGAGTTCCGGTAAACTTGTCTGACATGTCTGCAAATACGCATGTTGCGTCCGTAATGGTGTTAATATCCGTCCAAATGAACGCAGTACCATCCGTGGGGAAGTCATTTCCTCTTGGACCTGACTCGTTCAGCTCACTCACTGTGGGGATCAAATCGCCCCTGTTGACTCGAGCAATACAGGATCTGCGAATTTTCTCCATCTCAAATTTCAGCCGCACGCTCTCCGCCCGTGCAAAGCACACGTGATTATTTACCCTGTCTATTATAGACCTGTTCGACAGTTCGGACAAGCCGTTGAAATCGTCTTCTTAAATCTTTAACCGAGCATAAAATATCCTTCAACCACATCTCATCTCGCCCGCATACAGAAAACTGTAACTAGGGCTAGCGTGAAGATCACATTGTTCTTTAGTACAATATGAACCAAAAAAAAAAAAATAACCCCATAGTAGAAGCACATCAAAAACAAAACTCAGTTTCGGTGGATACCTTTTCAGCGTCAGAAGTCAGAGGTCTATGTAAGCACTGCACCGAGTCGGTGTAGAAGCAACTTGCAAGTCACGGGAGTCAGCAATAGTCAGGCCAGAGCACCTGTGCTCGCAAATTGCAGCGCCGTCGGATTGAATCAGTCTGGTCCAGAACTCCGAGGGTAGAATCCGGAGAGAGCCATGTGGCATTCAGAGTCTGAGGCGGCTAGTAATAGTCCCATTGTTATGCAATAAGTTTACGTAGAGTCAGAGTTGCCGAAGTAACAGTGCTATTTGGCTGATGAGTGCGGGTAATCAGTCTAACTGGGTTGGAGTCCGGCGTGCGATGAACTTGTCGTAGCAGTTGCAGCGCTGTAAAAATCAAAGCAAACCGGTGAGCGCGACAAGTCATCTATTGTGTTGGTCCTGCCATCTATCTATCTCTGGACCAGTTGAGGTGACTGTTTATCAAAAGGACGTCAAGGTTACGCTTTCTATGCTTACTGGTTCTGCTACTGAGAGTTGCTTATTATGGATTCGGGGTTTTGTTGACGACGTGCGACTTTTAGTGCAAGAATGCGTTCAGCATGATACCCAAGAGCTTTGCGTCAGGCTGAGAATCTCGAGTAGTACGTGCCTTCTAGTAACCGAAGTAGGGTGGTGACGCGCGCGCGTTCGAAAGTGCTTGTGGCTTAGCTTGTCACTCAGATCAATCGAGGTGCGGTGACTAGTCGCCCAGGCGATACTGAGGTTGAGGAGGTGCCTGAGGCACTCTGCATTACGGTCCGAGGCTGCGAACCACTATCGTAAGGTCATCAATTTAACCATAGATGCTCGTGCCGGCATCGATGATCTAAGAATAGAGCGGGGTCGTGTATAAGAGGAACGGGTGAGGCAAGATTGGTGAGCCTTGTGGTATGCCAGTGGAGGTAGGGCGAAAGTGGATCACCTGCTGGTTAGCAATGAAATCTGGTCTGAGAAAAGAGAGTCTGTGCTACTGTCGATCATGAGAAGTTTATTGGGAAGAAGAAAAAGAGAGAACGGCGGTTTGTCATCATTTGGCCAATAAGCGACGAATCCAAGCAAAAGTTTGCTCAGATTGGATCGATGGTTGATACTATGAATTTTTACAAATTTGAGTTTGAAGAATGAGAACTTGGGAAGCTGTTATGTAGATCCTAACAAAGTTGATTTGTCCGATTTAAGTAGTGGATGCTTCATTGACTGGAGAGAATGCTATTTTTTCTCCTTAAACAGAAGGTCAAACTGCCGATTCAGCTTTCCAGCCTCCCGGTGATAACAGAGGACTTCTTTGCGATAAACGGGATGGCTATTTTTTTAATTTTCGGAAATAACTTGTTGGCAGGACATGCTGTCACTCTGTACAATGCGAAAACGGCGGGTCCCTCATTATCCATGGATGTTGATAATCACACGGTTCATATTCGTGCAAAGGATAGTGATACAAATACTTTGCCCTTTAATCAGATTGGAGTGCTAGTGGAGAGAGCCTTGCAATGCCGATGCTTGAGAAGCAGCTCAAGATGTTCGAAGATTTTATTGGACACACTATTGATGTCACTATGTGTCATGTTATCGATACTGGAGATGCTGCTGTTGTCACTCCTCGAGCTCGCCCGATTTCACCGGCTAAGCGACCATTTTTAAAGGAGTTTGTCGGTACCAGGTTGGAAAAGGTCTGATACGTCCGCCGCAGAGGTCACCGTCGCCCCCAGTGATTCTGGCACACAAGCCAGATCAATGCTATCGTGTTGTTGATTTACGAGGATTGAATAAGGTGGCCAAGTTTGATCGCTATCCAATGCCTAGGATTGATGAACTACTAGAATTGGTGAAAGGCAGCAAAGTGTTTAAGTTGACTAATTTGAAAAGTGGATTTTGGCAATTTGCCATACGACAAGAAGGCAAACAGAAGACCGCCTTTGCCTGTCAATACAGTCTTTAGAAACTTAACGTGATGCCCTTTGGCCTATGCAATGCACCCGGTTCCTTTCAGCGAGTTACCATTTATTAACTGATCTTGACAATAGTTGGGACTGAAGAAACCCGATCAAACGCAAACAGCATAACATAGGTATGACCAATCAAACTTGTGTTGGAAAAAATCAGCGAAGAAAAAAGCGGAGAACGTTGACAATCGACTATATCTTAAGCAAAATATGCGACATAGCGCACCTAGACAGACAAACAGACAATATTGTTTTAACCTTGGGCAGCCACCTGAAAACAACCAACTTGGAAACTCGGGCAAAGGCCTATAGCGAACAAGACTCCCGTTGCTGAGCGGAAAAACCAACACATGCGCAATGAATAGACGTTTTGATGGCATACCCACTATCACTTCATGAGAACATCTAACCACCAACCGTCATAGTGTAACCAAAACCGGGACGGGCCACAAGAAGCCAACAACCGATGAATCCATTGGCTTATCTAGATCTTATCTCAATACCAGAGATGCAACGCATCGCTACCATATGTTAGAGAACTGGCATGCATATAAGGCTTGCAGTTCTACAGTAAAGTAGACCGCTAGTTCGGATTTCTTGGTCTGGAACCAAAATATGGGTTGACCAAGTTTCGACTTATGATCATGTCGATTTTTATTTCGGTAGGCCGAACGATGAATCAGAACAAGATCACCTCTTTCGAACGGATCCACTCGACGGCTTCGGTTGACGTACTCGGCCTGATAATCCTTAGCGGCGGCA
>JAJLTW010000032.1:0-99621 GCA_030564125.1 Myxozyma lipomycoides
TGATAAGTTTTTATATTTATTTATATTTCTTATTATCGTGACCACTTGTAAATCTCATTACCCTCTCGCTATCGCTTGCGACACATCGTTACCCTACAGTCTTCAAGACAATAAATATCTCTGGCGACTGACTTGTCGCAAACAGTATCGCTCAATAATGGCAAACAACGCAATTGCAAAACAAGCAAAAAAGAAAGAAAAGAAAAAAGTTGCGTTTCTTAATCAAGGCTTCCATAAATGAATTGGACTCCTTGTCTATTTTACATTGCCAAAGCTGGACAGCTAATTTATGACACGCAAGGGGGCGCCAGCCAGGCACGGTTTTTTCCCGCACGCGACTGTTCGTCAGGGGCCATAATGGCTGCAGTTGTGCGGAATGTTGGCTAAAACCCACACGACCCCTTACTGAACCGACGATCTAGTTTCCATACGGCTATGCGTATGAAAGGAGTCTCCGACATTATGGCGAGCTAAAGTTTTGGGTTTTACTAAGTATGCTTCGGTTCAAGTAATTTCGAGGATCGTGACGGCCCCCTCCGGGGGTTGGTTGCTCATATGTCCCTAGATTTTTAGCTTCTAATAGCTCATTGATATATAGGCCATTGGTCTCGCAATTACTTCGATTCTCGGTCACAAGTCATTAAATTTTTGGTATTGCATTTTTTTGGTCGCACACACTCACACAATCAGTATGCGGAACTCGGTTTTGTTAACCATATGCGTGGCACTGGCTTCAGTAGTCTCAGCGACAGGGAACAATGTAGTGATGTACTGGGGACAAAATTCAGCTGGAAGTCAAGAGCGGTTATCGTATTACTGTGGTCAAGATTCGGTAGATATAGTGGTTATGGCGTTCTTGACCACTTTTTTTGGATCTGATGGAAATCCGGTTGTCAACTTTGCTAATGCTTGCGAAACTACGTTTTCGGGGTCTGCTTTACTACAGTGCAATGACATTGCGTAAGTATATAAACCCGGGTTGGATTGTGCGGTCATGGTGCTAATTATAGTGACGATATCAAGACTTGTCAAAGTGCGGGCAAAAAAGTTTTACTTTCGCTAGGAGGTGCATCGGGATCATATGGGTTTACAGATGATTCTGAAGCTGAGACGTTTGCTACAACATTATGGCAAATGTTTGGAGCTGATACTTCGTCGGGTGTTGACAGACCATTTGGTGATTCTGTTGTCGATGGATTTGATCTCGATATCGAAAATGGTCAGTCGGCTGGATATGCTGCTTTCGTTACCAAGATGCGTGAGTACTACTCTTCGTCAGGTTCGACTTACTACATCTCTGCTGCACCGCAATGCCCGTTCCCGGATGCTTCTGTCGGTGATGCGTTGAACAATGCCTGGTTTGACTATGTGTTCATTCAGTTTTACAATAACTACTGTGGTGTGAACTACCCTTCTGCGTTCAACTACGACTCCGATTGGATGGGCTGGGTATCTGATACTTCGATCAACAAGAATGTTGAATTATACGTCGGTGTACCTGGTTCGACGTCAGCTGCCGGACAAGGATACGTGACCCCAGATGATCTATCGAGTCTAATCAACGGCATTGCCGATAAATCAAGCTTTGGCGGTATTATGGTCTGGGACGCTAGTCAAGCTTTTTCGAATGTGATTGGTTCTGATAATTTTGCCGGTGCGATCAAGTCCATGCTTTCTGATATTTCTACCGGCTCGGTATCTGGGAGTTCTTCGTCAGTACCATTGTCGACGACGTCTACAGCTAATGTTGAAGCAATTAGTTCTATTTCAGCTGAGCAGGAGTTTTATGTCGCGAGCTCCTCGTCGTCGCCGTTGATTTCTGTTGAAGCTGCTATTCCTAGCACTTCGATTCCGGTATTTGCTACCATCACTTTATCGTCATCTGAGATTGCAGTTCCAACTAGTTCTGGGGTTATCGTTGCTCCTACAAGTTCAAGTTCGGGTTTGACATCAACCTCGACTGTGTTTAACACCATTTCGTATTCATCTACTCAGGTGATGTATACTACTGTTACACTCTACTCGTTATCTGACCCGTCGTCAGCTGAAGCAACCACTTTCTTTCAAGCGACTTCTTCGTTATCAGTTGAAGCAACCACAATTTCTACAGCAGTGGTATCTTTAAGCTCTGCTTCTGTGATGTACACCAACGACAGCACATCCACTTCTACTTCGTCGGTTTCTTGCGATGGTCTAACTGATGTGGCATTAGCGGCTTGTCAGAACGACTACTTTGCGACCTTGACTACCTCTGACGCATGCACTAATGGCGCGTTAGCATGTGTCAATGGAATGCTTGCAAAATGCGATCAATCAGTTTGGGTTACATTCGAATGTCCATCTGATACGGTTTGTACTGCGTTACCCAACGGCGACGCCACATTTGCGATCGTGACGTGCGATAGTGAAGATGATATTTCTACCAGATTCGGCAGCAACTCGTCGTCCAAGAAAAATAAACGAAGCGGCAGTATTACAGCTAGGCATAGTCATCATGCCCACAAGCGGCGCCATAATTTTCAGTGACTTACGAACCATGACAATTTTTTTTGTTCTTCTTTTGTGTATATTTTGATTGTGATATGAATTACTTCACTTTTTGGGCTAATGTGTGTACTTATTTGGATGATGATGATGATGATTTTATGACCTCTAATGACATGTTGTATGATGTGAAATATAAAAAAAAATTGAGATATTGAAAGAGAAGAATATGGCTATTTCATGGGAAATTATTACAGAAATATGGAATAAGTTATCTGGTTTGAATAACTTTTGGGTACATTATGTTGTTGTAATATTATGGTTTTTTTTTTTTCATAAAAAAAGTTACTCATTTTATAACTTGAGCACTGGCTAAATCTGAGCAAATAAAACTAGTTGAAAGGTAGAGTCATATAAAAGAGAATTAACTATAGTATAGTTACGGTCTAAAAAAAATTGTTGGAATATTAGTGCAGTTTATGGAAATGTCAAGTAGTATCCAAAAACCATACTTCGGATTTCCTTGGTCTCTTCCTCTTCCTCAAACATAGGCCACCATTTTTCTTCAAACAACTTTTCGACTTTGAACCCAGCATTTTCTGCATCTTTAAAAAATTGTAAATCGCGATGGAATAATTTTGCTCGATGTGGTGTAAACACTACAAACACTTTTGCGTCCTTGTTTGTTCGTGACAGTGTTTCTTTGCATGTCTTGAGCAACTTTGCATGCTCAGAGTGATTGAACACTACATCTGACAGAATAACCAGATCGTATCCGTCTGCACCATTTAAATATGGCTTTGTGATCGATGTAACATCATTCCCCCATAAAAACTCTTCAACTGCGTACACACCTGTTCCTTCCGGTCCACAGGCATGTTCTACATTATATTCAATATTCTGAATAAGTTCAATCTCAGGGTAATCCGTGATAACAACTTTTTTGGCACCTTTTAATCCGCAGATAAATGAAGGTAGTGCAGCACCAGCGCCGAGCTCAAGTACGGTTTTATTCTTGATTAGGTCGTTTGAATGTTGATCGAGCCAGTTCGATGTGACCTTTGATGCGTTCCAAAGTAAATGGCCCCATAGCGGCGACTTTCCAACTAATCGCAATGTAATTTTCGATGGTCTATGTAAATTGTCAGAATCAAATATTCCCCACTTAGATTTTGGTATATATACTCTCTATCTTTAACAAGTTCGGGTTTGCGTTCGTATGAGTCAAATGACGGAGGCGCCGGTGGTTTAAAAAAACCATCTGGTTCTTCAAATAATCCTGTATCAAAAACGTCTTCTGTATCTGACATACTTGATAATGTTTATAGACTAATTGACCCGTATACCAAGTTATTACTTCTGTCATCGACTCATTGTCACAATCTACAATTTTTCAGGGGTGATTTGCAAAGGCCATCGCCCAGTCAAAAACCTGATCCTAAAATTACACGGTTTTAAGCTAATACCTTGAATCGTCAAACGCACATTACAAATATTATATCCAGATACCTATGACTATTATGCAGACTAGAATATATTATATATACTCATTGATGTATTTTATTGGGCTCTTTGGTTCCATCGTTACTACTGTCGCGCTCTTGAATGTTTATGATGCTTTGAAGTTTGCATATTGCCTCTAAGTATCTAACAGCCTAGGCCCGCTGACAATTCCAGCATAGTAGCTGATTTCAAAATATCCTTTCTTATTTTTAAACTTTTTGCGTTTTGTTTTCATTTTTTTGGCCTTCTTTCGCTTTGTGTCAGAGCATTCGACTGTAATAACGAAATTTTCTCACTCTGAAAGCAGCGCCCAAGTTTGAACCTCGACTAAAGACTTAGGAATTGCTGAGGGTGAGATAGTATTTGTGTTTCGTTAAAAATCTATAGTTTGAAGGTGATCTCTAGCGCAATAATAGCCGATACAGTGAACAGAGTCGGCCAGATAATACTCAACAACTCGGCGGCTTGTCCGGAGAAGAGGTCTCCGAGAACTTCCGTGAGCACTTGAGGATATGAAGAAATCTGTCTATACAGTACATAAAAAGACTACGATTTGTGGCTATAGTTATTTGGATTGGCGGCAGGCACTGACAAGGCCACGACAAGGAAAATGTGGCGCGACCTCTCACCTTGGCAACCAGCTGCGACTCGGCAGCTACCAGAAGTTTCTATCTCATTTATATAGTTGATTTGGCACTTAAGTGCTAGACTATACTATACAGCTGTTGATAGCATGATGCTTTGTCGGCGTTAATGAAGTGTTATTATGCATATCAAAGTGTGGGCAATGGTTTTATGAAAATTTTCCTCATCTGGCACTGTATTATTCGCTTAAAAGACTACACGAGTTTTAAACGTATCAAACTACAGTATGTAAGCTTTTTAATATAGCTTGCTGTTATTGTGTTGTATTTAGTGCTATCGCCCGTGGGCTTCGGACAGACTGGTTGTTCACAGGCTACGATTGTTAATGCGGAGCTTTGCTGGAATATCAATCTTTTCGTATGATAGAATCAATAAATTCAATAAATTCTAGCTGCTCAAATTCATTTGTCTAGCGGTATACCGCATTTTTTTAATAAGTTTTGTCTGCGCTGCTCTCCTAGAAGAGCTGGATTTAGGAACTACACCTAAACGTGTCGTGTCCGAAAGTCGCACGACCGACTAGCCACAAACCATCCCTCCGAGAATTCTCCGAGTACAAGAGAAAAAAAAAGAGACAAATTATGTAGTTCGACATTCTAATTTCGGAAGCTGCGTGGCCCTGGCATTGTCGACGTCAGACACGGTGATGGGTGTTGGGATTCTCCTCCGCGTTACCCCAGACTCCTCTCGGATCACCGGCGCTCTCCGCAGGCATCCATCCGGTGACCTCCGCAAAGACCCCGCGCATGGGCAATAAGAAAGTGTTAATAAAACGTTAAAGAAATAAGAATATAAATATGGTCTCATTCGTCGTTACGGAACCGCGATGTTGGTCCATACCTTAATAGAGGATGCATGATTGTTATCAAATGAATGTAATAGCCGCGAGTTCAAAATCTCATGCTACATATGTATAATTTATTACAGTCACTTTTATTATTTCTCTTTTTTTTCTTTTGTTTTTTTTTAGAAAAGAGTTTTTACTGGTAAGCTATAATCAGGTGTCATCCTGTTCTTGGCTGGATTAAGTAAATGCGAGCTTTGACGTAAATTTAAAGTAGTCAGAATCGGGATATTTTGCAGCTACTTTGAAGGAATCTTTGCTACTTTTGCTCTACATACAGATATTTCTTGATGCAAACTTTAAAAGTAAAGCTATATAATACAGTATATCTACCATTCACCCAATACCATTTATTTTCTGTTTTTGCGACTCGGTCTTGCGTTCTTTTCGCGTCTCTTTTCCTTAAGCTGTCTGGCTTTCCTAATCTCAACTGTAGATTTGAGTTCTGACTTTGCCCTACTTCCAGTAACGCCCTTCTCCTGAGCATCTCTGAACCGCTTCTGGCGACTATGGTAATCATCTCGCAGCTTGTCTGCAGGCTTGGGAGCCTTGACATTGTTGTGTCTGTATCGCTTATCATGGCCAGGCATCATATTAGCCTCAGACGGGTTTTCAATATCGCCAGTACGTAATCCTTTGCTCTTGCGATGCTCTTTTTTCCAGGTCTCAAATCTACCGGACTTGTACGAAGCCGGAAGCTTGACACCGTTCTCGCCACGAATCATCTTGCCCTTCTTTCCACCCAAAGTAGCATCCTCTTCAATCGAGTTCCGAGTAATGTACTTGCCGCGCTTCTTATCCCATTTAGTAAACTTTGTGCGGTTGCTTCCGACAATTCCAGAACCCTTTTGCAATGGGTCTTCCCCGGCTAGATCAAATGAAGCTGATGCGGCACCATCCATGAATGAAGATACGCCAGTGACATTGTTATTCACACCGTATCCACGATCTTGTGCCATCTCAGCTGGGGCGTAATGCGACATATAGTGACTTGGATCCTTGAACGAAGTTTTCTTAACCTTCTTCGACTTCGCACCCTCATTAGTTGTAGAAATTGGTCTCTTCCTCTTACCAGTTTCAGGCGCAGTTCTGAAAGCATTTGCGACCTCGTCCTCGTCCGCTGACGACATATCCGCAATCGCATCCATTGTTTCTTCAGAAATCGTAATCTCTTCGCCATCGTTGATAACTTTGTTTTCTTCATCATCTTCTTTGTCTTCGTCATTATCAGATTCAATTGCACCTGAAGCCTTGTCACGAGCATATTGCTGAATAGGTGCAACTTGTCTCCTTCGTCGTTTCATAAGATCAGCAGCGGACTCAACAGCTACTCCTCCCTTTCGAGTAAGTTCAAAGATAGTCTCCGCCGGTCTAAATTTAGATAATCGTGCCAGCATGGTTTCTCGATCAGCCAGTTTATGGTCTTTGAACAGTGGGCTTAATTCATCCCATCCGCTTGCAATCACTGTCTTGGCACGCCTAACACTTTCTTGAGACGCTGACCCACGTGTCTTCAAGTACAATTTCTCACCTTTGATCGAGACTTGAAGCATTGAAGATAAATCAAAGTCCTTGCTTAAAATATTCTGGACATCTTCGCAAGATCGCTCAAGCTCGTCGCGTGGGAAACTACCAATAACAATGTTCTTTGTGAAATCAATATCTTCTACACCTTTCTCCTTAACCTTGCTTGGAACTAATATTGGCTTACCCATGAACAACTCCAGATCAAGCAAATATGGTACCTCTGTTTCTTTGATCAATGAGTAGGCTCGACCACGTTTGCCAGCACGAGCAGTACGTCCGACTCTGTGTACAAACACCTTAGGAGATCCAGGGAATGCGTAGTTAATGACGTTTGCCAAAATAGGCACGTCAATACCACGAGCCGCAACATCTGTAACCACAAGAATAGAAGTAACACCAGCCCTGAACTGAGCGAGTTGGTCTCGTCTGGCTCGTTGATCTAGAGATCCATAAATGTACGACACAGCATATCCAAACGCACGAAGCAGGAAAGTTACATACTCTACATGATGTCGGGTAGGAGTAAAAATGATTGTAGCATTGGGATCTGTAGCTTCGTTACCATGTGGCGCTTTACCTTTCTTGAACTTCTTCTTTGAATTTTTTTCTTTCATTTCTCGGTCTTCGTTATCGTCAGACTCTGCGTCTGAGTAATTGGGCCTCCATTCACGCTTGGGCATATCAGCTGCAATTGGCATCTTGATAACTTCTCGTAGGAGCCATACTAAAGATCCGTCAAGTTCTGCAGATTTGATCGCAAAGAAGAACATTTCCAGTTCGTCCGACACTTTTGAATCAGCATCCAGACGTACCAACACTGGATCTGTCAATCCTGCTCTAGCAAACTCAACTAACGACTTTGGTAATGTTGCTGAAAACAAAAGAGTCTGTCTGGTAACTGGCAAACCGGCCAAAATTGACGTCAATTCAGTTTGGAAACCCAGCTCAAACAGTCTATGAGGTTAATACACTCTCATGGTTCAGCTGTCTATGTAAACTTACCGATCAGCTTCATCAAACACAATGTACTCCACAGATCGTAGGTCCAAATCCATTTCCATTTTGAGATGCAAAAATCGACCAGGTGTAGCAATGATGATATCAGGATTTGACATCATCCAACCAAATTGGTCATCCAAACTATCACCTCCAACAACAAGCACACTTTTAAGATCAGTCCCCTTTGAGAATTCTTTTACTACTTTCAATGTCTGTAATGCCAATTCTCTAGACGGCGACAGGATCACTGCTCGCGCACCAACCTTCGCAGAATGTGTCTTAAGCTTATCGATCATCGGTAGCACGAACGCGGCAGTTTTACCTGATCCGGTACGTGCCATACCTACAACATCAAGACCTTCTAATACGAGAGGAATCGTTTTTCGTTGAATAGGCGTTGGTGTATTGTAACCTTTTCTATGGACATTCTTGACAAGTAATGTCGAAAGTCCCAAACCGTGAAACTTTCCAGGCGAGATCTTCTTTTTTCCAGACGTTCCATTGGTAGCTGCAATGGTAGATTCACCAGGCTGTGGCAAATTTCTGAAAAAATCTTCATCGTCATCTGAATCATCAGTTTTGGCTGCTTTTTTGTTGGTTTTTGCTGTCTGCTTGTTCGCGGGCTTCTTCAAAGTTGATGCAGCAAACTTCTCCACTTCGCTGTCGCTGTCACTATCGGATTTGGTTGCGTCATTAGTTTGTCTAAATGTCGCAATTGCATTTGAGATATCATATTCCTCTTCGTTATCCGACATCTTTGCTAGTTAATTAGAGAGAAGTGTCGTGTATGGTGATCATACAAATATGGTAGTGATTTTATGTAGCTCGTTAAAAAAAATTTTGGAAACTCCCAACGCGAGCTCCGGAGATTAGAATTTTTTTAGTTACTGTAGCGGGCCTATGGTGCCAACTTGGTGATCCGTAATCAGCACATACGATTCTCGTACAGACCAAAGAATATGACCGTCTCTCAATTACAGTCAGACCTTGGAGCTGCGTCATTGTCATTGAGCGCAAATGTCCCTTTCTTTGATCTCGTTAATAAATTGTTGGTTGAAGGCGCAGGCAATGTAGACCAGCTTATACAGGCTGCTGAATCGTCGTTGAATCTATTCCTACAGATAAATTTCACGGGCCCAGAAGTTGATTCTCCGTACCAAATATTTGAAAATGTTTTAGAGGACGATATTGCCAAATTTGAGGCACAATGCGTCGCAGAGCTTGAAGTTGATTCAGAAGAACCGTATACTCACACGCAAGCACCATATCTGTTAATAATAGCAATTGCTATTTTCAAACATGTTATCAAGGTATCAAATACTGAAGGGGCCAAGAAAGCGCACAGACTTTTGTCTAGAGCGCTGGCGGTGCATCAGAGTCTATTATCGTCTTTAGCGTCAAGCTTGCATAATCAGGTCTTTGAAAGTCTTGCTGCTTGTGCTCCTACTGCTGACACCCCAAGAGGAGAAGCCGCTGAATATTATCTCGAACTTGCGAGAGCAAATGTTATGTTTTACTACGATGGTAGAGCACTACAAGCTTTGGAAGACGCGACGAAGGCGTCTGGACTTGTGTACGCTGTTACCGGAGTTAAAGCGAAACGAACGAAGTATCAGCAGAAAGAAATATCTAGTTTGGTGGTATTGGCAAAGTCGTCATTTAGTCATAAATCCGATCCTCTTACTGAAGTACCGAAAGCTTCAATCGGACCGAATATGTTGGATCTCGCTTCAGAATTATTGCTTGATAAGCCAGCTTTCAACATGAGCACAGTTACGGACAACGACAACATACCTTTAGAACTTAGAGATGAAGATCCAAATCAACCTTCGATTTTGTCGGACGTTGATAATTGTATTTTGCTATTGACTACTTATCGTATTAAGCAATCGTCGCCAGGGCAAAATCCACTAGTTGCAGAACAGCTGTTGGCTTATATCAATCGTGTAATTACTCAGTCTACTAGCAGCTCTACTTCAATGCCGAGAGTCGTCAACTGGTCAATTTTCTCCAAAGCACTGTGGTATCGAAGTTTACTTGAATCAGCATCTGCGAAAACCGTTGAGAGAGGAGTTTTACAAATGGCTTCATTAGTCGACGAATTAGGTGCTAACTCCTCTGCGACAGCTATTGTCAGATCAGATTCGGAAGGTGCTCCTGATGAAGCTCGATTACGATATATACATGCACTGCCGCTTATGCCTAAATGGAAGATGAATCTTGAACTTGCTACTCAGTACTTGTCATTGGGAATGGTTAAATCGGCGCAGGAAGTGTACGAACAGCTTGACTTGCCTATTGAGAATGCGTTGTGTATGGCAGCAGCAGGGTCAGAGAAGGATGGTATAAAGATTTTGGAAGATTACATTGCAATGGACCGTGTGGACAAAGCTAGGGCTCTGTCTGTTCTCGGTGATATTACTAGCGAACCAAAATACTGGGAACAAGCATGGGAAGTCGGCAAGTACGCTGGTGCTAAGCGATCGTTGGGAGAGTACTATTTCAAGAACGGCGATTCCAGAACGGCAATCGTTCATCTTGCAGATGCACTCAAGAAGAATCCACTTCACAAAAATTCTTGGTTCTTATACGGATGTGCCGGCTTAGAGTCAGAGCAATACGAGCTCGCGGCCGAAGGATTCACACGCTGCGTGTCTATGGACAATGATGATCCCAAAGCCTGGTCGAACTTGGCCACTGCGTTGTTAAACATTAATAAAGAAACTGGAGAAGATAAGAGCAAAGAAGCGCTATCAGCTCTTGCGGAGGCATGCAGACTTGATGCTGACGATTGGAGATTATGGAATAATTTGGTGTTGGTGTCGGCGAGACTGGAAAATTGGACTACTTGCTTACGGGCAACCACACGTCTGATTGAGCTTAGATCATCTAAAGATGGTGAGGCTACTCTGGATATAAACGTATTACGTATCTTGGCTCAGCATTTGGTATCGGACGTGTACAGTGAGCTCGATCAAGCTAATGAACAATCACGAAGAAAGTCATTTTTTGAGCGACAAGCAGTTCAGCTTTTTACTGAGACAGTTCCAAAGCTGGCAACACATACTCCGGAACTATGGACGATAATAGCCCGCGTTGAAATGTGGCGCAAGAGACCATGGGCTGCACTTGATGCTTATGAAAAAATGTTCAGGTCGTCGATCACTCTTTTCGAGAGTGACGACGCTAATGAAACAAAATGGAATGCAGTGATTGATGCTTGCGAAGCGTTAGTTGATGCGTATGTTAATCTTGGTGAATTGCCAGGTCGGTTGGCTACAGATAACGAAGATAATACTAATGTGGTATGCAAAGATTGGAAATGGCGCGCTAAAGGAACTGTGAGATTGTTGATGTCTAAAGGAAAACGGATCTGGGAAGATTCTACAGGTTGGGAGAAGTTGATTACAATGAGAGATGATTTAAAATAGATTGATGTTGTGTACATAGTATATGGAGAATAGTGTAGTTATACAAATACAGACAAAGACAAAATAATAAACTAGAGAAAAGAAGAGCAAAACACAAATGAGTAACGCAAAACATTAGGCAAACAAATTGAGCATAGTCATCCACCGACAAAATTTTAAACTGTTCGCAATCCAATGGACACCGGCAACTATGACATCAAGCATTCCAATATGTCGCACTTACTACTTGTAAATCACACTTCGATTCACCTCTCCGGTCCAAAGCTCTACAGGCCGTTTCCTCATGCTCCGTACATGTTGCACAACACACAACCATCTTCACTTATCCTCCTACAGTATATAATTTATTCGTCCTTGGAAGCAGGAGTGGCCGTAGCTTGAGCAGGAGCACCGTGAATAGCAGTCTTGGCCTTACCCCAGTACTCCTTAACAGGCGCGGGAACAGATGGGTGAGCCACTAAGCTGTCAATTCGGACTTCAAAGTTGCGAACAGCAAGCTTAGTGAAAGCGGACTGCTCAAATCTAAATCTGAAGAAAGCGCCATAGACCAGTAGAGTGATCCATGAACCTCTGCGGAACATAAGAGCATTCAAGATTAAGCGGATCAACAAACCGAGCTCCAAGTTGGCAACGAGCGAAGTGAACTTGTCATTGTAGTTGTCAACAAAAGATTGGATCTTGGTAGCCAATGGCGATGTTGGTGCGTAACCCAAAGTAGGAAGCAAGTTGGTGCGAGTATAAGTCAGCACGTGGAAAAACGAGTAGACAGCATATGGGGCCAGTGTGACCACCATTGACTTGGAAACAAGCCACAGAAAGGCAATGACTGTATACTGAATGTTGTCATCACGGAGCAAGGTGGTAGTGGTTGGAGTTGATGACTTGTAGGTTCTGAAAAGCACGATCCCATATGTCGCAATCACCGACACGTAAGCCTCCTTATACCAGAACCTAGCCCATTTTCCACCAGTAGAGAACTTAATAGCTGATAAAACATAGAAAAACACTCCAAGAAGAACAAGAACATGACCTATTAACAAAGTTAGAATCACTTCGACACTAAAATCTCTCAATCGAAGCGTACCAGCAAACCAACCGAACTGGAGGGTCTGTAGAGTTAGTAAATCTCTGAATAGCCCAAAAACAACTTCATTTGGCGTACCTTGACAAGAGCAATCAGTCTCTGTGAGACAGGAGCGGTCGGGGTGGATGTAGTAGGGGGAGCCATCTAGAACTTGTTAGCTACCGCACTGACGGTACGGCAATGGCTTCCTGAACCTGGCAAATCACTCTGTTTGACAGAAAGCAATAACCAAGAATCAAGCAAAACAGTCACAGTATCATTGCGGTCTCAATGTCGATCGATATTTAAACCGCTCCTCGATCAGTCCGCCGACCGCGTCGAACGCTGAAGCTGAAATCTAGTCGAAACGGCACACACGTCACAGGATCGGCATGCAATAAACTGCTCTGACGACATTTACCGCGACAAAACACAATCAGGACGGTCGAGACAAGCCCACAGAATAAAAGCAAAAATAACTTACCAAGAATTGGGCTTGGAATCAGCTGAGAAAATTGCACGGCAGACAGAGATCTACTTTTGATGGGAAGGAGGAAAGCACGGAAACGGACGACGCAAGAGGAACGGAACCCGCTGAGCCCATCAAAGCTTCGCTGTTGTGTCATCTGCGATTTGATTCTCATCCGCGCGGTCCAGGTTTACCCGGCGTTACCCTGGCGGAAGGGCTGGCTTTGCGGAGAACGGGCAGCTGGGCTTGTATAATATATACCTGGGACGTGGCCGGTCCCATAGGGCCAACTGTGTTTGGCCATAGTAGGTTTTTTGGTAGTTAAAGGTTAATTGGTGACTACAGCGATCTTTGCTTGTGGTTAAAAGTTATTTGTGACTCACTTGGACCTACTGTCGTGCGCACACGACTGGGTGCCTCTCATCGCACGTCCCACTAGGTTGCGGTTGACGTTCTTGATCTGAATGCCGTTCATTGGATATCAGAATTGTTTCGACTATATATATATATATATATATATATAGGATTTAGGAAATTAATACATAGGCGAATAGAAGCTTATTTGGTTCAGAGTAAAGGTGGCTACCTTGTGTGCAGGAATGACTATTCGACCGGCGGTTCCGACGCCGGCACTGCCGACCAAAACCACCGTCACTAGCACGGTAATCTTGGCTGAATCCATATGGGACTCGGAAACTGTCGTTTTATACTGCGATGTCAGAGAATTGTGGGGAGCTCGCGAAAATCGAGAGCGTCGCAGCGACTATAAAATTACTAATGGTGGACCTGAAGCCAACCAAGGCGATCACTATTGCGAGATAGACAGGAAGGCAGCTATTGTTGAGGCAGATCTGGGGAAGCATCTTGCAGTACTCCCTCCAGAAGAACAAGCAGCTGTCGGTCGATACGTTTTTCGAGCAGACACTGTTCAACATCTAGTTTCACTTCTTTTGCAACATGCCGTGATCACACAGCTGGCACATGTTCATTGGAATGATAGCCGGATAACACGCACGTCTTTAGGTAGACCATACTACAGTGGTGCAACTTTTGACTATAATGTGAGCCACCATGGATGCAGAGTTGCGATTGCTGTTCGCGTAGTCGATCACAAGCACATCGGAGTGGATATTGTCGATACAGCAGTAGCGGCGAGCCGGTGGGCCGAGGGGTGGGAACATGACTTTCACGATATTTTTTCAGATAAGGAGTATGCGCAGATAATGAAGCCAAATGAAGATAAAACGTTAATACGGCGACGTTTATTCACGTTTTGGGCACTCAAGGAAGCATACACAAAAGCCATCGGCGTTGGTCTCGTGGCTGACTTGAAGAAAGTTGAGTTTCATCAAGTGGATGATCTAGTGTTTGGGACGAAGGAATATAGTGCTACGGTTAAGTGCGATGTCGATTCTAGGCAAATTGACTGGCGCTTCGAGCTATATGCAGTCGATAAAGACGTAATCATGGCAGTTGCGACTAGTAGTATTGGTCTGGTTGAGAATAAGACAGCAGTGCATAAAATGAGTCTCCATGAAATTATAGACATAAACGAGGAAGTACTGCAATTGTATAGCGGTCTGCATTAGTGTATATGAAAAATTTGCCATATCTCTGGCGCGTCCTTAGCCAATTGATTGTACAACTATGCAAATGACCGCAGCTCAATAGAAACTGTTGCAGAGTATTCAATCTACTATCTAACTCGTAGAAGCATTCGTTGCAAATAAAAAGAATAAGCGATAGTTCCTATCGGGCGCCATTTCTGAAAACATTCGAACTTGAAGTGATCCATCAAGCTCTTGATCGCAATCTAAATCCTAGCAGATAACTTCGGTTTCTCTTCCGCAATTTCAGCAGTAAACACTTCAGTTTATGTTGCATTCTGATTTAATCAGCTGCTTATACGGACTTCTGTTGAATTGGCATTGATAGCCTATGCTCTATTTGATCCACACCAACAGTTGACATTTCGTTCACGGCCCCCGTCGATCGCGCCAGTTATGCATTTATTCAATTTGCCACTTTCTGTGCTAGTTCGCCGCTGCTTCCCTTTTTTTCTACTTCGTCGCTGCTCCCCGTTTTTCCTTCTTCTCTGCCGCTTCCCCTCTTTCTCTTGCCCTTTGCGCTAAATCTTTAATATGCCTCATCATAATGTCATAATCCGCAGGTTTTTTTTAAAGAAATTGGTGCAATGACCTGGTAGTAGTAGGAATAAACAAACGTATAAACGCAAGAGTAGGCGTTGTTGTCTACAATGAAGAGTTGGCGAGGCTGTATGGCTCAAAACAACTGGAACGCAAGCAGAACTCCCAAACTTCACATGCTTCGGACCTTGGATTCTGGAATTCGACTACGACGACAGAAATACTATGAAACGTATATCCACGGAAAAAATGGAAATATGTAGTGGAGGCCCTGGACGCTCTCCAAGTGCGGAATGGTTGGGCACTGCCCCGTCAGGGACATGAGGCCCTTCTCCATTTGCTCCAGAGGTGTTACGGAAGCCAGACTCTTTACAGCATTAGACCGAGATTTTTCAAGGCGGACTCACGTACTACAGAACCGCCCGCTGTTAGCATACTGGCACGATAAGCCATCGCCTTTTGGCGTGTTAGGTGGCATGTCGTCAATGATCTGTATAAGTGGAATGGGCGCCATGCGGAGGTAGCACACTTGCTGTCCCTTGAACATGTCCCCACTACGTCACGGTTTGACGCTGAGTTTGTTCGACCAACCAGCCTCGTTCCCTTTGTCGACCCAACCAGATGTTCATTGTGCCAGTCAGCTCTGGACACAGCGCCATCGATTCTACGACTGTGTGCTGATTCGAAATCACTGGAGATACCTTAGCTTCTACGAGATCTTGCAGGGCCCCCTAGAACTCCATCGTGCCCAGTACCACGCTTTCATTGTCGCAAGGCAAGTTCGGCCAGCAATTGGTTTCTTGGGCGAACGCAGGATAACACCTGGTTCCAAGAACTCATTTCAAACGCGGAACGGTTAATGTGCAGGTAAGCACGTCTCATTCCGTTAATTCCGAGTATTCAGCTAATTAGTTCACCTTTCTTTTCTTCTCATTTCGCAGGTAGCGGAGAACGCACGTGGGGGAATCATGTCCTGAGCTCGGGTTAGGGGAGGGTACGACACGCTGCGGCACAGGTAACTGTGTAACATACTATCAACTGATTTCCATTATTAGTTATATAGATATTAAGATACAAAAAACAAAAAAAAATTGAATTATATAAACAAAACTAAATTCAAAGATAAATTTAACAAAAGAAGTAAAATCAAAAGAAAAAGAAAGACCGAATTAGAGTATAAAGGTATGTAATATAGCAGACTGTAATATTTAGCATAGAAAGCAAGTGACAATTTTGATGAGCGAGCTAGCTCTCTCAAGATTAAAGCTAAAAAAAAAAAAAAAGTTACATTTAATGATAGTAACTTTGAAAGCAAAAAACTTTGCAGAAATATCCACACTTGAAAAACCATGTGAGTTTTGACAGTGGCTTACACAAGGTGTGATTTGATTTATCGACTGTGCAAAATACTATTTATACTGTTAAACCCTGGAACTCATAGTGATAAACTCGGCAATACTCAATGCTTAGAAATATCTCACAAATTTGCTAAAAAGACAAAGATTAGCATGCTAATTATTTTACGGCTGAACTATAATCCCTTATTGTCGTCATTGTTGTCCCATGTTGGGAGAGAATGGCACGTTTAAAGGTATTAAAGTTGCCATTTAGGGGTAGGTGGCAGTCTTTCCACGCGAGCGTCTAGTAAACCACACCCTGATTGTTTCCCTCTAAACAGTTGGTTCACGATAACACTATCGTCAACATTAACAATTCTGCTCTTTACTGAGCTGTTTTTTTAAGTCATATTCAGCTGATTTCTTTGAGAGTTATTTTTTTTCGATTTGTCCTGCGACCTTAGGGGGGGTCAGAGTCCTGTATTTCTTGCGATTCGAATCTCAGCATAATCTAAGTATTCTTGTGCATTTTTGTTTCGGATTTTCGTTCTTTATGTAAAAGGCTATTTTGTTAAAGCACCTGTCACTTACCTGGTCCATTGAATAAAAAACGCGCATCCGCCGACAAATTGTCAGCGTATGATCTTGGTCGTAGCCCAGCGGCAGTCTTGAGCATTTCAGCGAATATCTCGAGCTGGGCACACCTGGCCACTTTACTTGTTGTTTGAAATATAAAGATTTTAACCTTAGCACAGAGCCATAGACTTATATACTGCTCTTTCTCATCAACCGGATTCACACCGTGCAGCCGGAGACCTGACTTCTTCAAGCCGGAACCCCAACCATGACTTAGGCATAAAATCATTTTTAGAATTTTTGTCATCTAAACCACTTTATTAGCACTTCAGCTAGAATGAAAAGATTTAGAATACTACTCACAAATTGGTTGCAATATCTTGCGCCTTAACTGTTTCAACAAAGGTTCCTCTTTGATCATTTTTTGTCTCGTTGGCAGCACTAATTCCTCCAATAGCTGTTTTGTGCGTGAACTTTAAAGCACGAATCAGATTCATCGGGCATTCCATAGATTATGAATGTCTTTTGAAACATTTTGATAATCTACGCCTTGTCTTGCAGAATCTTACACACTCGAAACAACATAAAACCATATGGTCCAACGTTGTCCAAGTCTAACTCTATCGATTTATTGATAATTGTTTCGAATATCTTTAGCTGGTTTGCATCCTTCTCCACTGAAAGCCACTGTTTTCTAGCCACTTGAAAAGCTCTTTTCCTGCATTTGCATCTTGCCAAATTCTTAGTGAAATTTGTTTTTTCATCTCTTTCGAGTCTTTCCCACAATCTCTCCCATCTATCGGATTCATATTTTGGTACAGCTTCCATTAATCATAGTCCGGAAAACCCAAAGTCAAAATTTCCTTGGCAATTCCCTCCTTATTAACCCGCTTGCAAAACTCCTATCTTTTTCTTTTTCTACTATGTTGTGGAATTGCCAGATACCGATACTAGTTGACGTTAAAAATCTGCGTTGGAAAATTTAACTCTGATTGTTGTTAATCGTTAAGTATCTGAATTGCATGTAAATGCAATCAGTCACGTCTCCGACTGATCAGATAGAGTGTTGTATCTCAATGCGATCCGATTTGAGCAAAAACTATGATCACGCAGCCTTTATCTACCTGGGCTGTCGTTGCTCAGGCACCCCACATTACGTTGGCGCGGTCCTGACTGGAGTTTAAAAAAGCAGGCGCTTCTCGGAGTTCTCATTCACCACCCTGCAACTCAATGTTAAGTAAATTTCAATTTTTTGTAATAAGGTGACGATTGCATGCAAATTATAAACATAGCAAATAAAAATTTTAAGATTTCAGTGTGTTAAAGCAGGTGAAAGTGAGCGCTCACACGCATCTAGGCAGTCATAATGCTCGTGCGGCGGAAAATCAAAACCCAATCCTCGAAATTTTGAAGATTGATATTACCTAGACAACTATAGGTAATTTTTACTCAGAAGATGCCGGTAATACTAATAACTGGATTTCCAAGCTCGGGAAAATCGGCTCGGACACTTAATATAGTCGAAGAGTTTAGAAAAAAACTACCGCCGGAGCGAAAGATTCATGTCGTGTCTGACGAAGGTCTGGACATCTTGCACGATAGCTATAAAGGTGCGATTATACATGGTTTTTGAGATATGTTGTATTAATTGTTAGATGCGAAGCAAGAGAAAATGTCACGTGCATCAATAATGTCGGCACTTAAGCGACACTTGTCAAAATCAGATATAGTGATTGTGGATAGCTTAAATTATATTAAAGGATTCCGGTATCAGATTTTCTGTGAAGCAAAGGCTGAGCAGACTACATATGCGGTTGTAAGTGTATTTGTGCAATATGTTAATGTCTTTTTTAATGATAGGTTCATGTTGGAACTCCAGCAGATGTTTGCAGAGAATGGAACAAGAATAGAGAGAATGGATGGCCGGAGGATTTGTATGAATTCTGTTGTTTGCTATCATCATAAGCTAATGATAGGTTCAATGCGCTGGTTTTTAGATATGAAGAACCAAATGGAATGAACAGATGGGATTCACCACTTTACACAATCCCCTACACTGACGCAGACGTTACATCGAACGGGATGATTGACCAATTGTACGATTCGATTATTCACGCCAAAGCAAAACCACCCAATTTCGCTACGATTTTGAAACCAGCGGCTGCTACGAACTACATGTACGAACTAGAGAAGCAGACCCAGGCCATTGTTTCATTAATTATTGAACGACAGGAGTTTGGCAGGACTTTCACAGTTGAAGATGGGGGCGATGTCGAATTACCTATCGAGACAATTACGACAGCACAGTTACAACGGTTAAGACGGAACTTTGTTGCCTTGAATAAAGTTCGTCAAATTGATGGTGTTAGGATAAAAGGCGCGTTTGTGGAGTTTTTAAACAGGAATTTCGGGACCGTATGATAGTTATTATGTCTAAATTGTACAAATAACGACCAAAAAATTTACAAAAATGGACAAAAAACGTATAATTACATAATTGAACAGCATTGCTTGAGACACTTGAATGCCAATTTGACAAGCTGCTCGTTGTCGTTGTTTTGGCCCCCTTGTTGTTGCTGAGAATAATCCATCTGGAACTGCTGCTGTGGATGCCCGGGGTACGACTGGCCTTGGTATGCTTGTTGCTGGTATCCGCCGTTTGGTGGATAGTAGTTCGGCTTGTACGTAGCCTGTGGTTGCTGAGCTGACGGGTAATGCCAGTTGTCGTCTGCAAAGTTATGTTTTGGCTTCTTGCCGACTTGCGACATGGGGATAAGGCCACCTGATTTCTTAAAGTTGATGATAATTACACCAGAATTGTCGTCATCGACAGCGTATGCAAAGCCATGGCTATGGCAAAGTTTCTCAACTGCGGGCTATTCAGTTAATACAAAAAAAAATATAGCACCCAAATAGGAAAACTTATATGCTAAATATACCTTGATCTTGGGCACTCCGCCAGCAGAATGATGCCCTTTTCCAACAATACTATAACAATTTAATCTCTGGATTCAAATAATTGCACGCAAACTTACACTTCAAGATGATCTTCATTCCTCTGCATACATGCCTGAATACGCTTCTCCAAAATCTCTTCTGCCTCCTTCACATATAGACCATGCAAGTCAATCTCATCACCATCCGAATCTGCATTATTCGCTCTAAAAACAAACTACCAGTTAGCTCTGGGCTGCATAGTACCAACATAAGGCAAAACTCACGGCAGCAGCTTGAGCATTGTACTGGTCCATTTTGGCATCATGAGCTTTAGCCATCTCGGACAAGCGTTTAGCTTCACCGCCATCGCCTTGTTCGTATGCTTGGTGGGCCTGGTCGTACAGCCTTGAACGGGCTTTATACTCGACATCGGCTAACCATCGTTAGTAACTGAATCGAAGCAAATTGATAAGTGGAAATACCCAAGTCTCTTAAACGCTTGTATTCTTGGTCGTCGGCATGGTTGTAGTCCCTTTGAGGTTTAAACGCTATTGGGTTAACACGGCCAGCGCCTCGAATCCCCCACCACATCTAAAAAACACTCACGTGAAGCCGAAAGAAACGAAGAGCTCATATTTTTCTATTATCGGCACAATTGACCAAACCTGTAACCGTGGGAACAGCAATATAACTTTTATCTCGTTCTCTCGAACACCGAGAACAAGTGCCGTCCGCTCGCAGACTATAGGCATCTGCGCCGCACGACCCCGTTTAAAGCCGTCAATGAGTAGAAACGCAGGGTTATAGGGTTTCTTGGGACATGTGATGGGGTAGGGCCCCGTCCAGAAGAATGAGTATATATAAAGGATAGAGCGAGCCTTTAATAATGTAATATATCTTAGAAGGCTTGGACTTCGGCCCAGCACCAATAATAAATGGAGATTAAGCCTAAGCAATAGGAATCCCATTAGAGGGTTTTGCCTCTGACGCGACAGGACAAGTATGGACTTAATTTTCACACAAATTACAGTTTTCCAACTTGGTGTGTGGGGGAACTCCCGGCTCCCAGGGCGACATATATGTGGACGAACTTCTTCTTTTTTTGAGTTGGCAATATGGGTAAATTTATGAAAGACTTGGTTTTGACATTGGCTAAGGCCGTCTTCTATGTATTACTAGCATATTGTTTTGTTCTTTCTGGGAGATATGAGTATTGGGATATGACTATAGTGTCATTAAAGATTTAACAAACGTGGACGAACTTCAAAATGGCGCGTCTTACGTTTTTCACTTATTGCACTTCAACGCGTCGTAGGACAGTCACTAATTTTTTTTTATTTGTGCTATAAGATGTTTAAGAATATAAAGAAGAAGATTTGAAAAATGCGATTGGTGCTGCCAATAATGGTGTGAGTATTCATCGAGTCGGGTTGGATTATGTAGTTCGTGCAACTAAACTCCGCAGCCGATTGAGCGGAGCAAGACCAGTAGGAGCCTGGAATGCTGAAAATCAGCAGAAACCATCTCCTGGTACAGAACAGAAACTTGCTTGATTGGTTTTAAGCAGGACAGTAGTCGAACTCCAGTGTCGCATGACGGTCGGCTTAGAAAGTTTGCTACCGAAATTTTACGAGCCAGTGGGGTCAAAAGGAAGAGCGCAGTCCATGTGGACATACGCATTTATGAGATTGCATAAAGACTAATGTCAAAGAAAAGTAAGCCTAATGCTTGCGCTCGTGAACTGAATGCTACAAGTAGTGTAATTCGGGACTGGTTGGGCACTTTGCACGCGTTGGAACTCGAAACTATAGGCAACAAACACAATGATTCTCAAATTTGGATGACAGCTATCGAATGGGTATCTGCTTCGGGCAGACATTTGCCGCCGTATATGATTTTCAAAGGAAAATGCGTCCATCAACGGTGGATTCCAGATGATCCGGTTATAAAGAAAAAAATTAGAAAAAAAAACGGGAGAATGACATCAAACACAATGGATGGTCCTCGAATCGGATTGCATTGGACTGACTGGAGAATATTTTTATTTCATACAAGAGGCGTGGTAACTATGAACGAATTCTTCTAATCATGGATGGGCACGAAAGCCATTTTTAGGGAGAAGAACGTAGAAGAGCCAAGTACAACATTCCTGGCGCTGACTTTTACAACTGCGATGGGCGTGACGGCTTCATCAATGGTCGTTTCACGCGTCATCTGACGTGAATTGGCAACCATGAATTGGCTACGGTAATTAATGATGCACGTACATATGCTCGAAGTGGCTATCCTGATATTTAAGAGCAAGGCACTTCAAAATGACCGCCATACCTCTACACAACCGCCGGAGAGCTAAAAGCGTAAAAAAACGCGCTTGCCGAAATAAGGCACTATAATTATAACGGGACAATTTAGTCCCGTGAATGAGTCTCAGTTTGAAAAAAAGGGCTAAGTTGGGCGAAGCTGATATATTATACTCACTGATGATATCCACATAGGTTTGCCGATATCGTGTTCGTAATATCTCTAAGACCTGATTACCTTAAACGAACATAAGGAATCATTTCTGCAGATAAGGGTATTCTTACTTTTTGTCAGAGCGCGTTATGTTGACTTGGTTGTGGTATGTTTTCACTAATCAACCACATTTCCCTGAAACTATTTAGCCACCAAATCATATGCTCATAAGTCTATAAACTACCACTTGGGTAACAGCTTGACCACAAATATGCCGACCATAACACTCAAAAACATCACTACCACACTAATAATATAAAACCTCCATCCGATCGCACTAAGTTGTCGGTACTGTTGTAGTCTTCCACCTGTTCGTCTCATATTATCCACGTTCCTATCCAGTGCGTTTGCGGCAGTCGTGATTGTCTCATTGTCAGTTTGTAAATTAATATTCAGTCTCTGCGCGTTTTGTTTCAGGATTCGTGTTTGTTTTAACAATGATTCGGCTATGACGTCTTGTTGCTCCCTATGGTAATCTAATCTGTCTTCTAGCGTCGTAGTTTTGGCCATCATTTCAATTGTTGGTTTCTCGGTCATACTCGGTGTTGACAACAGCCCGTCCTCGACAGTAACTTCCGGTAATGGTTCTGGATCCGGTGATATCATCGGTGTAGACTTTATCTTATCGGCTCGCTTTGAAAGAGATTCTCCGATAACTTGTAATTTCTAATCATTAGCCCCAAATCTTTAATTGAGCAGGAATACTTACATCGTGAATATTCCGTATTTGTAATCGTTCATTTTGTAAAGATGGTTTATCACGAACTTCACCTGGTGTGTCATCCACCTGAGCCAGTAATTTTCTTGCATATTCAAGATTCTAACGTTAGTCGTGATTTAAATATAACCCCCATCAACCACATACCGATGAGAGCATGTTCTTGTGAATCGTGTCCTTTATAACCGCAATTGGATCCGCGACCGCGCTTTCGCGAGCTTCATCGGTCTCAAGAACATCCAGATCATGTGATAGCTTTTCAATTAATGTAGTTAATTCCCGTAAGGACATTTTTGTGGCTGTAAGTCTGTAAGCTTGAACCACTTTGATTGAGATACTGTGACGTTAACAGATTGAAAGACGTATTAAACAGTGACCGGGTAAATTTGTCGCGTGGGTGGTGTTTACAATTTGACGACGCGTCGACCAGCCATTTGTTTTGATCAACGGCAGTAAATAACGAATCAAGATGCCAAGGTGAGTTGAAAAATGATTTTAGATGAAATAGTTACTTACGATTAGGGAAATAATTACAATTCAGGCTGGTATTTATCATACTTTTTTGGTTGGATATGCAATGATAAGCTAATGATAGGCCAATGCGGCAACCAAATAGGCAGCAAATTCTGGGAACAATTATGTTTGGAGCATGGATTAAGTCCAGACGGGAATTTGAGAACTGATCTACCGAATGTAGACGCCGGACTTGATCGCAAAGATGTGTTTTTCTATCAATCTGATGATACACGGTATATCCCACGGGCGCTACTAGTCGACCTGGAGCCAAGGGTGATCAACGGAATATTGAACTCCCCTTATGCAAAGATGTATAATCCTGAGAATATATACGTAAGTTCTGACGGAGGAGGGGCGGGAAATATTTGGGCTTCTGGATATCATGCAGGAGAGAAGCTTGCGGATGAACTTATGGATATGCTTGATCGTGAAGCAGACGGGAGTGATTCATTGGAAGGATTTATGTTGATGCATTCGATAGCTGGTGGTACTGGATCTGGTTTGGGGTCATATTTACTTGAACGGTTGAGTGATCGGTTCCCGAAGAAGATTGTACAAACATATTCGGTGTTCCCGGCTACGAATCAGGTATCAGAAGTAGTGGTCCAACCGTATAATAGTTTGCTTTCGCTTAGGAGATTGACTGAGCATGCTGATGCAGTAACTGTGCTTGACAACGCGGCGTTATCAAGGTTAGCTCAAGATAGTTTACGAATGCAGAATCCGACGTTTGATCAGACAAATCAGCTTGTGGCTACAGTGATGTCGGCTTCGACAACTACCTTACGGTACCCTGGATATATGCACAATGATTTGGTTTCATTACTCGCAAGTTTGGTTCCTACACCAAGGTGTCACTACCTCATGACATCGTATACACCGTTTACAGCAGATCAGGTTGATCAGGCCAAGAGCGTACGAAAGACTACGGTGCTGGACGTGATGCGACGATTGTTACAACCCAAGAACCGGATGGTTGTCACCCGGGAGACTGTCGGATCGTGTTTCATTTCGATTATGGATATTATTCAAGGTGAAGCTGATCCTAATGACGTGCATAAGTCGCTTTTGAGAATACGAGAACGGGGATTAGCCAATTTTATTCCCTGGGGACCAGCCAGTATTCAAATTGCAATCACTCGTAAGTCACCATATTTACAGAACGCAAACAGGGTATCTGGATTGATGCTTGCGAACCATACATCGATAGCGTCATTGTTTAAACGGATACTAGATCAATACGACCGACTACGAAAACGAAATGCGTTTTTGGAATCGTATAAGAAGGAACCAATGTTTGCAGAAAATTTAAACGAGTTTGATGAGTCGAGGGAAGTGGTAGCTGATTTGATTGCTGAATATAAAGCGGCTGAATCAGTTGATTATCTGGGTTAATTGTATTGTAATAGGTGTAACTGATTATATTTCTTTTTTGATCCGTGTTCGTAGACGCGTGGTTGATTCAGTCTTGAGTTGACCTTCATCCTCGATCTTGACTTTAACAGTAGCTACCACATCTTCAATATCACCAATATCTAATTTCCGTTTATATTTAAATTGATCAGCCGAACAAAGTCCAGTTTGAGATAAATCACAAATTTGACAATTTTTAGATCTTGCACCACAAATTGATTGACCAAATCCAACAATTAATGGATTTGCATGTTTCCATTGATCAGATGGAATTATCTTTTCAAGTTGTTCCCGAGCAATTTCTGCAGTAATATTTTTTGTTGTTGTTGATTTCACAAGGTTCCATTGTTGTGAAAGTCTGAGAATATGAGTATCAACCGCTAAACCAAAACGTTGTGTTGATGGAGATTGATTTGGATATGGTCTTGCATTTTGTAAATATAATATCCCCATTTTAGGTCCGATTCCAGGGAATTTTACAATTTCAACCAATGAATTTGGAATCTGATTATTCAGTTGATTTTGCAAACTTTGACAGATTTGTCGAATATACCGGGTTTTTTTCAAATGAAATCCAACTGGTTTGATAAGTTTATCAATAATTGAATCATCAGTTTCTAATAAGCTTGTAGGTGTGATCTCATTTGGTGCAAAGTATGCTCGTAATGATTGCATTGCGGCGTAAGTATATTGATCTTTTGTTTGTGACGATAATAATAATGATATCAAGATTTGTAAATTCTGAGACTTTAAAGTGTCAGTTAAAATATATTCTGTGTTTGTTAAATCAATTATTAACTTACTGCAATTGATTGCTCTTTCTCAACATAATCTGGTAAACAATGACAGCCCATATGATCGACCGGAGCTTCAACTTTTTGCCGTACTGAAATCAATAATTGTCTTATTTTTAACCATTTTTTTTGTAATTCTAATAATTTCTTGTCCATTTGTTGTTCGGTCATTTTTTTGTTATAAACCGGTGACAAAGGAAGCAGGATATACTATTATATGTAAACTAATATATATATGTACCATTTTTGGTTAACCCCTGGTTTTTAGCAAAGTAGTTTCATGGGTAAGGGTCTTGACAGGTTGAGGCACAGCCTACTTAAAGCGTCATATCCATGTTACCACAGGTAACTAGAGAATTGAATAATTTAAAAATCTTATAGAATTAAAACACTTGTAAATAAATAATACCAACAAATCACAAAGAGCAGAAACCGATCCGACCGTCCGTAAAACCCGAATGATTATAATAATAGCACAACAAGAACGCATAGACACAAAAAAAGTAAGAGATTAAACCCAGGTAAAATTAACAAACGCCGCCCGGTTACAAGTCCTTGGCCACAAGATGGAACACGCAAAAAAAAAAAAAAAAATGACGAGCATGGGAGGATGGAGATAGATATTAACATAGTGGTGACACTCAAGCATGGCCAATTGATGATGGTGATGATGGATACAAATTGAACCGGTGGCGAGGAATATGCAAGAAAGTAAAAGATTGTTATGTATAATAAAGCCAATTCAACAATCTAAGAGAAGGAGATTGTGGTGGCGAGATGAGTAATCAACGCGATGATGCCAAACCCACAAACCCCTCCGGAGCTTTAGACCTTTGAGGCAACCGTTTGCTCCTGTTGGAGTTTCAGAGCGTTACGCCTGCATAATTAGAATCAATAGAAACCAAAAAAAAAAACTAATAGTTATACTTACTCGTGTAGTTGCTGTTTACAATCTTGTAAACCAGTGCATTTATGGTCCTCAAGTAACCGGTGCTTGCCACAAAAGTGACCATCGCAAAAGGTGCAATCACCGACGATGCGAAGCGGCGCTGACGAGCAGGACTTGAACGAACACTTCTTTTTTGACCCACCGCCACGAAGTCTTAACACAAGATTGACTGTACTGCCATCCACAAGGTCGGTGTAGTCTTGCAAAGCAGCCGAGTCGGTCATGACTTCACCGCCAAACACCAGTCGCTGCATGCCGGAGGGAATGTGGCAACTATGCTGAACCAGTTTCTTGAACTGCCCGACCGAGTCTTCTGGCGAGGCATCAACTGCCATGACTGACAAAAGTTAGCAAACTAAACAAACAACCCATAAAATTAGAACAACAGGTGGTGGTGACGATAGCACTGCACGCCGGGGTGGTCCACACCGACCTGCCAATTATCACCGCACCACCCATCACCAACTAGGAGGAGGATCAAACGCACGTTTTCCGTCGACGGTCTTGACGTTGAGATGCATTGTAGAGATAGATTATAGATCTGAAGATAAATGGTTTGGATTGCCTGCGAGAGAGAAAACGTAGTGGTGGCGGAACGAGCTATGAGCAATCGGTCAGCGGCAGACCACGGGGAGTGTATATATATATATATATACATAGTTAACTATATATTATGTATCTATGTATGCGCGGTCGGTCGGTCGCTATCTGGGCCCCCGGGATCCACCCACAGCGCCGCCGCCACCGCACGCACACGGCAGCCTCGGATGTGTATGCACCCACGCGTACTGCACTAGGTACAGTCCCCTCGGCGCAGCTGGCCGGCATATGCTGGCTGGCTGCACGTGAGCGAGCGCTGGATGCGTGTATGAGAGGGGCAAGGGTTCGTTCTGCACCAGCAACGTTCGACCGGCTTCGTTCGAGCGCACGCAATTGGGGGGCATGACGTATATACAGTATGTGCACGTATTGTTGCTGACTGCCGTGGCGGTGGCCATTACAGTCGGTCACTGCCCACGGACTTATGTTATCGAAGCAGTAATTGCACTGATGAGATGCTTGACAGCCAGAACTCTACAGCATATATATAACCAATATAGATATAGATAACCACGTCCTGCTGCTGCTGCTGCTGTGTGCTCCCGAAACCCTGTCCATCGGGACGCGTTCTCCACGCGTCTGAGACACACACAGTATGTACATACATACTAGTTATATATATTGTCTTGAAGACTGTAGGGTAACGATGTGTCGCAAGCGATAGCGAGAGGGTAATGAGATTTACAAGTGGTCACGATAATAAGAAATATAAATAAATATAAAAACTTATCAAATATGATTTACCACTGTATCTGTCAGTAACCGAGATGAGATGAACCGTATGGGGAATGTACTCACAAGCTGAAGTACTTGACCAAAAAAGGTACAAGTGAAGAGAATTTTCAAATGGGCCGCGTGCTAAACTTTGCAGAGTTACCCTATCGCCAAACACACAAACTTGCAACAATATACATAGTTACTCCGTATGATTGTCACAGTCCAAGCACCACAACAGCATGGGTTAATGCCGCCCTTCCCCCTCCCCCAATGATGATAACTACAAGAATAAACCAGTTATCAATATCCAGCCCAAACAACTATAGTCTATTGCCATCTTATCGTCTAATCGAATCCAACATTCAATCCCCACAGTCCAATAGTGCTTCCCCCCCCCCCAACAACAACAACTACAAGAACAGGTCTCGCTCGTTTCACCCAGCGCTGTCAAGGATCCGAAATGCCGGGTGGTTTCAATAATTATTACTGTTGAGCGGCTTCTGGTGCTCACAGTCAGTAGTGCCGCCGCACCAGTCACGTGGTGCGGCTCACCCAGGGTCATCGTCGTCGCCGTCGATGGTTGCGTCTCGAGTTTCCCCCAGGCTTTTTGAGCGTGGGTTGACGAATGCTCCTGCCATCGAACATTATCGTGTCCTGCGAATTTTTTGCTGTCGTCTGTAGGTTGCTTTGATTTGGCTGCTATTACCGGCTTGATTTGGCTTTTTTTAGTAGTAATTTTATCTGTGTGTTGTAAGTTTCTTGGTCTTTTTTTTTTTTTTTCTTCTTTCCTTTAATGGCCTGTTTTGTTGGGAGCAGGATTCAGAGTTGATGCTATATGCGCATACAAGTGGCCACTTGATTTATAAACCGACGATTTGGCGTCTCTCTTTTATTTGTCTTTATTTTTGACTTGATATACTTACACATTTTAGCAAAATGAGCGTCGTCTCAGACGACGGATCACCGATGATCCTGTCCCCAACACTGTTACCGTCGCGACTGGCCAGGCTGGTGTCTGCAGTCTCGAGATCGTCTACAATCTCATTGCGACTGGGCACATATGTCGCCGAAGCAGTGCTCGACTCTGCTAGATTGGGCACTGTTACAACTATCGACGTTTACAGAAGAGCGTTTGAAGGACTTGTTTTTAAAGCTGAAGAGGATTTACCTGATGATTCAAAGTCGGTGACTTCCATGGGAGTAAGTACAATTTTGATTCAGCCCGATTTCTGACATTTTTTATTTTTTTTTTCTAATAACAGATAAATGCAATTCAAAAAGCAGCAACGCTAGCCCAACTGTTTGCTTCAACTTCATTTCATTTTGCTTCTTCGACAGTAGCAACAATCTCGAACCTGGCTCAAGACTCGGTACACATGATTGATAGTATATTCGGTTCGACCGAGTCTTCTCGCGCAATTGCATCAATTATTTCACTCATTAGACGTGAACTAGGTGACGGATCAGGCATGTATGGCCTTGTTTCCGGTCTTAGTTGTTTTTCCATCTTGCAAGCTCGTGGTTGGCGCCGGACATCACAAGGTATCCAGATGAGAGTATTGTGGGACGTTGTGGTGCTTGATACCGGCGAAACACGAACTTTGGAAGTCAAAGATTCTCGGTCGGACTTGTATGACGAAGCTGAGTTGATTCAGCAGATTTCGGCTGATTCAGAGGTTGTGATTAGTACGGAAGAAGTCACTACCAAGACTACAACGGTCGAGGTATTCGGTACTGCACCTGAAGCCTCGCAACTTCGAATCCCAGAGAATGCAGTCCTGATGGAGGAAGGATTAGTCGACGACACAGAGGGCTCGTCACAGTCAAAATACAAAATCATGTTCCAGTCAGTTAGCAGACGGTTCAACAAGAAACGCGGCAACGGTGACGATTTGAATGCATTGAGAGGCTCTGGTATGACAACTTCGGCGCCTGCGGTCGACCAATGGCCGCGAAATAGAATTTATGAGATTGTTGATCCAGATCAAAAAGCGTTGTTTAATAATGCCAATAACTCAAATTTGGACCGTCGGTCACGATCATTCGAAACTTTACGGAAGTACTCCATGCAGGATCAAGATGGTGATACTGACATGGCTGACTACGACGACGATGCAGCAAGTGCAATTATCGACTACTGCGAGCCATCAATCAACCAAGACGACGGAGATGACTCTGTACCAAACTCTCCAAATGTAAACGGAATCAACATTTCTCGACGGGTGAGCAAGAGCCTGGAATCAGCTAATATGAGTAACAAGCGCCCGGCAAGCCCACTAAGCTCATCTTTTGGAAAGCTAAACAGGCACAATTCTATTAATAATCTGCCAAAGAGCAGCTTATCTCGAAAATCGTCTGCCAGATTCGGGTTATCTACGAAGTTCAGAGATAACGAACAAGGAACTGGGTTCAGTCCAACCCCATCGGCACCGTCTTCCCCAGGAAAACATAGGCGAAGATCATCATCGAATTCAACGTATACTCTTAAAACCACTCAATCACAAACTTCATTAGTTTTGGATGCTGGCGAAGATGCACAGTTTCAAGATTTCCCGCCAGGTCATATTTGTCACAACATGGCTAAATACATGCGATTTGCATCTGCTTCATACGGACAGTCATTCATGAGATTACTTGGTTTAGGAATGGCTGATCGCATGTTCCCCACTAATGATTCACATCACGCAGAGCACCATGCTTTTGCTAACCACACTGGTGTTGGATTAGATCATATATTACTCTCGAGTTTCACTGATTCGGCTATTGACCGGTCTGGTGGTATTCCACTTGTTCACTTTGTCGCAGTAGACCATGCTGCTAAGGCTGTTGTTTTAACTATTCGTGGAACTCTTGGATTGGAGGATGTGTTGACTGATTTGACTTGCGAGTATGAAGAGTTTGAATGGCGTGGACAGACATATAATGCTCATCGAGGCATGCTCCGTAGTGCATTACTTTTGAAGCGTACATCAAGTAAAGTGTTGATGACGATCAAGATCGCGTTGGAAGAAGTTGGACCTGAATATGGGTTGGTAATTTGTGGACATTCGCTCGGTGGCGGGGTTGCGGCATTGTTAAGTATCTTTCTTTCAGAATCAGATGGTAAGGGCGATTTTGTTACATCTGCGGATTCAACATTACCACAAGGTCGTAAGATTCACAGCTACGCGTTCGGACCGCCAGCAACAGTAACACCTGAATTACGTCGGTTAACACGTCGTTTGACTACGTCGGTCATCTATGGTCTTGATATTGTTCCGTGCTTGTCACTTGGTGTGCTACGTGACTTCCAAGCAGTTGCATTGGCATTCAAATCAGATACCGAAGGCGTAGTAGAACAGATTCGCAAGCGCGTATTTTCCAAACTTGCGTCTCGGGCTGGTCCCTTTTTTGACGCACAAGATGATGAATATTTATGGAATGAGTTACAGAAATTGCGAGCACTTATGAAGAACGAAAAACTTGTGCCTCCTGGTGAAGTGTATCATTTAACCACAAGCACGGTGTTTGAGACTCATAATGGTCGCACCAAAAAGGCAACAAGAGTAGTTGGAAAAGCGATTTTGGATGTGGAGAAACGATTTGGTGAGCCAGTATTTGGAAGAGGTATATTTCATCACTCACCGGTGTATTATGAGCGTGCTTTGGAGGTGCTGGAACGAGGGATATGTGATGGCGATATGGATGGCGCATTGTAAATTTTAATTATGGGTAATTTCATGCATTGTAAATATAGAATTTGTTTTATTTTTAAACATACTTCGAATCAAAAATATTTTGATAAAAAACTAATATACATCTATCTCCCAAATTTTTTCTTTTTGTTTATCGTCGGATCAAGAGATACACATTCTCCTGTTTGAGCGACGCTAATTTCTGGTAACTTCCTTCTAAGCAGAGTAATAGCCCACCAAACGATATATAAACCGCACTAAAACCACAATTAAAACAGTCCGTTCTTCTTTTTGAACAAAATACTTCACCTTACATTTTATCATTTTTACCTTCATCGAATTTATACACAGTTCCATACATCACATAATCATAATCGTCGGCAAGCCCTCTATCACCAGGTTTGGGTTCACGCCATCCGGTAGTAGTACTCCCTCCAGTATTTTCAGAAAGACTTTTAGCAATAGCTAATGATAATACTTCGCCTGTAGTTACCGGAAATAATTCAGTATTGAGATCGAGTGTGAGGTGAATATCACTCGACGTGTTTGAAGTAGCTGTGATTCTACCTACTCTGTCGTACCGCTTGGAGTCAAGTGTGGTAATTGTGAAAAGATCGTCAAATAATGGAGCAGACATCTTGTCTATACCAAATTACTGGTGTTTATCTGAATTTGTTTCGTCCGTTGGTTCGTGAAGATGGGTTTGATCTGGAAACTTTAAAGCCCAGCGCAAATTTGGTTGAGATGATAGGGTGTTGGGCTTTTCTCAAAGAAGTCGGACTCGCTCGGAGAAATGAAAAAAAAAAAAAAAAAAAAAAAAAAAAAAAAAAAAAAAAAAAAAAACCCTTTAAAACAGTGAAGCTGCTTGCATTAACCAAGCCAGAACTACGGCTCCCGTTTAAATCTAGAAGAAAATGGAACTATAATTGAAATTTCGAGTATAGGTCATGTTCAAACGAATGAGATTATAAGTTACCACCTGACAGACTCGTGAAACTGGATAGTGTAAAACTTACCCGGCGCGGGCTTTCAATGGCTGCGCGTCTGTGCTGCTGCCGCTGCGCTGCGCTGCTGGGCGAAACCCATACAAATCCATAACTTGGAGACGTTATGGCCACGGAATCTTGTTGTTCGGCATCTGGACTAAGAAATACACACGGCTTCCCCGATTCACCCACCAATTGGACCAGCATTCGGGTGTAAATCAATTGATCACCACACGAATTATTACACAAAAATACATTCCCGCGTCCAGACGGTTGTCGTTAAGTGTCGAGTTTGTTGGTAGCCCCTGTTGGTCTACCGTATTAATCGGTTTTGGCATCGCGGGATTTATATAGCACTATGGCGGACGAACCAGCTCAAGAGATTCCACAGCCAGAGGCGGAAAGTGCGATAGACAAGATTGACTCACTGGTTGAAGCTGAAAGTGGTGAAGGAAATGCAACAACAGATGAAGAATCGGTGGTGGTGTCGGCGCATCACGCGTTGGATAATGAGAACGATCAGTCGTCTTCAATTGAACCGACACAGTCTTCACAAACTACAGTTGTAGAGTCAACGCAAGATCTTACTTTGAATGAATCATCGAAAGCTGGATCAGACCAACTTAGTCCACCATCAACAATTGTCAGAGCCGAGTCTTCGGAGTCTACTGCGACCAAGTCTGGATCAAGCACCGGTTCTGGAAACGGTCAATTGTCGTCATCGATGATGTTTGTTACAAAGGCTTTGGAGAGTATTTTGAATAGTAAGGAAGGAAAACGACAGAGTGCATTGCAGATTAGCTTGAATAATGCTTTAAGTAGGTGTTTTTAACATTGGGGTTATGCTCAACCAAGTTGCTAATGAATAAGGTCAAATCAAGAAATCAGCTCCAGAGTTACCTATTCCCACGGTTGTGTTTGAGCCGTTGCGTTTGGCTACACTTACAAACAATAATGAAGTCAAATGTATTGCGCTCGATACAATTGGTAAACTATTCTCCTTCACATTCTTTATTGATATGCCTGAGCCACTAGCGCCTGAAGGGACTGATATCCCACCGATATCGACCCGCACTACGAGGTTGATTGATCAAGTTGTTGAATCTGTGTGTGATTGTTTCAAGGGCGACGCTACGGATGAGAAAGTAGAGCTACAGATTGTCAAGGCATTGTTGGCTGCTGTGCTTAATGAGAAGCTGGTTGTTCACGGTGCCGCATTGCTTAAAGCAATCAGACAGACATATAACATTTTCATTTTATCACGATCGAATGCGAGTCAAGGAATTGCACAGGCTACGCTTACCCAGATGGTTAATGTCACGTTTGAGCGTGTCAAGAGTCGGCTTATCAAGTCAAAATTGCCAAATGTTGATCCGAACGTGGTTGATATTGCTGTTGCTGTAAACGCAGAACTTGACGCACAAAAAGAAAAACTTGGCATCACAGATGACGACGACAAAGCTGGTGAGGTTATCGATACTAGCTATGATGCTGCTAATGTTCCTGCTGAACAAGCCACTGGTGTTACATCCAAAGGCGAAAAGATTACGCTTGAATCATTCGAGAATCGGAAATCATTTGATGAAGAGCGACCGGATGTGGTTGGCAATGAAGGACGTAATGAACAAGAATTGTTTGTACGAGATGCGTTTTTGGTATTCAGAGCAATGTGCAAACTTTCAATCAAGTCTATCGATGCCGCTGACAATAAAGTCGATATGCGATCACATGCAATGCGATCAAAATTGTTGTCGTTGCATCTGGTGAACAGTATTCTTAGTTCGCATATGATTGTTTTTTCGTCGCCTAATGTTATCATCAGGTCAAGTGCGTCATCAGAAGAAACAATTTTCATTCATGCAATCAGACAATATCTTTGTTTATGCTTGTCGCGTAATGCATCGAGTCCAAATCCAGCGATTTTTGAAATTTGCAGTGATATTTTCTGGATAATTTTGCTCAATTTGCGAAGTCAAATGAAGAAAGAAATTGAAGTTTTCTGGACAGAGATTTATATGCCGATTCTGGAAATGAAGAATTCGACGCCTCATCAGAAACAGTATTTGATGCAAGGTATTACCAAATTATGCGCTGATCCCAAAGCTTTGGTCGAAATTTACCTTAACTACGATTGTGATAACACAGCGCTGGATAATATTTACGAGAGAATCATTGATTACTTGTCACGAATTGCAGTAACTCCTATATCATTATCACAATTTCAGATGCAGCAGTATCAGGAGTTTCAAAGGCAAGAACATTCGTCGATATTTGGAAGCAATATTGGTCCGGCAGGTGTTGCTATCGCGCCTTCATTCTCGGCTGCTACACTCGGTGCTCAACATCCGTCGGTGTTTGATAATACGTCAATTCCATTAGAGTATATTCTTAAGCGAGCAGCATTAGATTGTCTTGTATCAGCCTTGCGTTCGTTGGTTGAGTGGACCCAACATGATCTTCCCACTGAATCAGAACTATCGACGAGAGACTCTGATTCAATGGCAGATGACGATTCAAAACGACCAGGTTCAATTACACCTGCAAGTAGCATTGTTCCACCAGTGTCACCGATGCCTGAGAAGGCTCGTAGTGGCACAAGCACGCCGATCGATGATCCAACACAATTTGAATCATTAAAGCAGCGAAAGACTTTGTTACTTGAGGGAATTAGACAATTCAATTTCAAACCTAAACGAGGAATTCAGAATTTGATTGATAACAATTTCATTACATCTCGTGAACCGAAAGAAATTGCAACTTTTTTGCTTACGACTGAAGGATTGTCCAAGTCAATGATTGGTGAATATCTTGGCGAAGGAGATGCAGAGAATGTTGCGATCATGCATGCGTTTGTTGATCTTATGAATTTCTCAGATATGAAGTTTGTTGATGCACTCAGGCGGTTTTTGCAAGCGTTCAGATTACCAGGTGAAGCGCAGAAGATTGATAGATTTATGCTTAAATTTGCTGAACGATATATTTCCGGAAACCCAGCAATTTTTGCTAATGCTGATACTGCTTATGTGCTGGGATACTCTGTAATTATGCTTAACACTGACCAGCACTCGCCTCAAGTCAAGAACCGAATGACAAAGGAAGATTTTTTTAAGAACAACAAAGGTATCAATGACAATGCTGATTTACCTGAAACTTTGTTGAGTGAGATTTACGATGAAATCCAGAATAATGAGATTATTCTCAAATCAGAACACGATGCTGCTATGATGGCCGGTGCGCCTGCACAACCGCAGCAACCACCGCAGTCGATTGCAGCAAACATCGGACAGGTATTGGCTACAGTCGGTCGTGACTTGCAACGGGAAGCGTACTTGCAAGCTTCAAGGGAGATGGCAAACAAGACTGAGGTAAGTTTGTTGTCGGGTTTTATCGACAACTACTAATGATTAGCTTTTGTTCAAAAATTTGGTCAGAAATCAACGCAGTACTCCCGACTCTAAACAACAAGTTGTATTTTATACTGCTTCTCATATTCAACATGTTGGACCAATGTTTGAGGTTGTGTGGATGTCATTCTTGGCAGGGTTGTCAGGACCGATGCAAGATGCAGAGGAGACTGATGTGATTAAGACATGTTTGGAAGGATTTAAATTAGCTATTCATATCGCATGTTTGTTTGATATCGAATTAGCTCGTATTTCGTTTGTCACTGCACTTTCAAAATTCACTAACTTACAAAACTTAAGCGAGATGAAACCAAAGCATGTCGAGGGTGTCAAGGCATTGTTGGACATTGCATTATCAGAAGGAAACCTACTCAAGGATTCTTGGAAGAACGTACTGACTTGCGTGAGTCAGCTTGAGAGATTTCAGTTGATTAGTTCAGGAATATCTGAAGGTGCTGTACCTGATCTTGCCCTTGCTAGGATTGCATCGTAAGTTGATTAAAAAAAAATTAACGATAACGATAATAGTTTACTAATTTTTTTAGACGTGATTCGATTGATAGTACTCGATCAAAGATCTCTATAACTGCAAAGTCACCAGCTCGAGCAAGATCAGGCTCAATCGCGACATTATTCTCGTCTGTAGTCGCTGAGGAATCACGAACAAGAGAGATCGTAATCGCGATGGACAAGATTTTTACGCAAAGTTCAACTTTATCTGGTGAAGCAATTGTATACTTTGTCAAGGCTCTAACTGAAGTTTCTCGTGAAGAGATCCAATCTTCAGGATACTCTGACAATCCAAGGATGTTTTCGTTGCAGAAGATGGTAGATGTGAGTTACTATAACATGGACCGTATCAGAGTCGAATGGTCAAACCTGTGGACGATTATGGGTGAACAATTTAATCGAGTTGGATGTCACTCGAATATAACTGTTGTGTTCTTTGCTCTTGATTCGCTTCGTCAATTGTCAATGAGATTTTTGGAAATGGAAGAACTTCCACATTTCAAATTCCAAAAGGACTTTTTAAGACCGTTTGAGCATGTTTTTTCGAATAATCCGAATGTCTCAGTCAAGGATATGGTATTACGTTGCTTGCAACAGATGATCTTGTCGCGTGCTAAGAATATCCGGTCTGGTTGGTCTACCATGTTCGGTGTGTTCACGTTTGCGTCTAAGGAACAGAACGAGCAGGTGGTACAATTTGCATATGAGAATATTAAGCTCATTCACAAGGAAGATTTTGAGCTTGTGATGACCCAAGGTAGTTTTGCAGACTTGGCGGTATGCTTAACCGAACTTGCAAAGAACTATAAGTTTCAAAAGATAAGTTTACATGCGATCGAGTTGTTGCGCAGTTCAATCCCACGGATGCTTCAGTATCAGAAGCAAGTTCAGGAAGGAACAAGTGCGCACACGTCCAGCAAGGCATCGATCGAAGATCCTTCTGTAAAGTTTTGGTTCCCGGTGTTGTTTGCTTTCCATGATATAATCATGACTGGTGAAGATTTGGAAGTGAGATCAAGGGCATTGAATTATTTATTTGATACTCTTGTTGAATACGGTGGTGATTTTTTGCCAGATTTCTGGGATCTTGTATGCAGACAACTATTATTCCCTATATTTGTTGTTCTCAAGTCTCGATCGGAAATGTCCCGATTTAATAACCACGAAGACATGTCGGTGTGGTTATCGACTACGATGATCCAAGCTCTACGAAACATGATTGCTTTGTTTACCCATTATTTTGATATGCTGGAGCGGATGCTCGACGGGTTTTTGGATTTACTGATTACATGTATTTGTCAAGAGAACGACACATTAGCCCGGATCGGCAGCTCATGTTTACAACAGTTGATCACCCAGAACGTGTCAAAGTTTAAGAAAGAGCATTGGACCAAGATTGGAAAAGCTTTTGTGACGTTGTTTGATACTACGACAGCGTATCAATTGTTTTTGTCACAAGGTGTGCAACCACCGGTTACGCCGACCGAGGACATTGATTCAGTTGGACTCAAAATCAATGGTCTTTCGACATTAGCTAGTTTGGAGATGGAGCATGCGCATAGACAGCAACTTGAAGATGGTTCTGCGCCGTCGTCACAGATTTCACCCCAAAGGTCGAACGGTAATGGAATTAAGATGAGAATCACTACCCCACAACAACAACAACAACAACAGCAACAAGATCCCGACCAGCCTGTGGTTACGGCCGAGAAGAAGAAGGAGTTTAATAAGATTATAGTCAAGTGTGTATTGCAACTTCTCATGATCGAGACAGTATCTGAGCTGTTTACGAATGATGTTGTATATAGCCACATTCCGTCGGAAGAATTATTGGTGATCATGCATGTTTTGCGCAAGAGTTTCCAATTTGCAAGGAAGTTTAATAATGATCGGGAACTTCGGATTAAGTTGTGGAAAGATGGGTTTATGAAGCAATTACCGAATTTGCTCAAGCAAGAATCAAGTGCTGCGTCTACATATATTTGCATTCTGTTTAGGATGTATCATGATACCAACCAAGATCGGGTTGAAAATAAGGAGAATATTGAGGATGCTTTGATTCCGTAAGTTTTGTTGATGAGTTATAGATCAAGACAAAAATTTTTTAAAAGTTTTAGTACTAACGGGATATATTTATAGATTATGTATTGATATTATTGGTGGTTACGCAACACTGGATGAAGAAACACAACAACGTAACATTACAGCATGGAAACCAGTTGTGATCGAAGTGATCGATGGATATCTTAAATTTGATCAAGTAGATTTTGCACGACATGTCGAATCATTCTATCCACTTGCGGTCGATCTTTTATCGCGCGAATCTGGACCAGATATTCGATTGATTGTTCAAAAATTGTTTACAAGAATCGGTACGGTTTGGATGAAGGGTAAAAGTAAGAGTTACGAGGTCACATATTAAAAAAAAAAAAACAAAAAAAAAAATAAAAAAGAAAAAAAGAATCAAATGGCCTAGCCTTTTAGTTACTATTCATGTGTAATTAACCAATGATTTGTGTGTGTGTGTATGTATGTGTTGTTGGTTTTTTTTTTTTTTTTTGTTGTTTGTACTTAGTGTTTTATCATGTCAGCATTCATATCTATCGGAATAATAAAAGTTTAGATAAATTATAACTAACAAAAATTTGATGATATGATCAAGAAGAGGCAAGAAAATATTGCTTTTCTTTCACAATTTTAAAGCGAAAAAAAAAAAAAAAAATGACTATTATTTGCAAAGGAGTACCGCTGTTGAACGCACAATGATCGCGCATAAGAATGGTACCGACGGTAGATCAATCCATCTTATGCCTGATATACAATGCTTACTCATCCAGATACATAACCAGTTTCTTTTCCGCAACAAATTTACAAAACAAATGTGCGCCCCTTAATACCCGATTTTTCTAAAAGAAAGCTTGATTGCATCTCCTCCTTTTGAGTTCTTCAGCCGAAGATTTGGACATTGTTGAGATGTTGGTATTAAGTTAACTAAGAGTCTCACTAAATAAATAAAAAACACCGAAGAGCATTTTTAGTAGTTAAATACAAGCTGTAAATTTTACAAAACACAGGAAATAGGAAAAAAAAAAAAAAAAGGTTATACTTGAATTAGTATTCAATTGCTTCTGTTATCAACCAGTCGTCGCACCATATGTGCGTAAGTTATAAAGCAACCCAACCGCAGCCGCGGCCACACACACGCCGACAGCTGGCGAGCAAAAAGGACTTAGTTATTATTTGCAACCGGTTTAAATCAACAGCAAATCCAGTCCAGTCGTGAAGTTAATCAGTTTTAAGCTTGTTATGTGATACACATAACACCAACTACCCACCCTGGCGCCCTGGACCCTAGCACCGCAAACAGCCAGGGCTGCCGCGCGCATCGATTTTGGATCGATGGAAAAGCGTAATTTCACCTGTTCTAACTACTTTTCTTTCTTCACGTCGTCTGTGTCCAGTCCACAACACACACGAGTAAGTCGTGAGCCGGTGCAATAAGACTGTGTCGCCAATTTTTTGGCTCGCCCGTTTGGTTTTTTGTGTTCTGTCGCGAGACGACCTGTCCGGAGGTTTTTTTTTTTTTTTTTTGCTGTGGCCCAAACCGACCGGACGAGGAGAAAATTTAAGTGTGTGTCGACTGATACTCTCGCTGTTGTTATCGCACACCATCAGATTTCGCTTATTGGCGCCCAGGGGGGCTTTACTACCTGCCTTTAGACTTATCCACACACAAATTGCAGGACTGGGTTTGTTGGGTTTTTTCATTTCATTTTTTTTTCTTCTTTTTTTAGTTGGGTGTTTGTAAGATTTCACAATGGTTCAGTCGCCCATAATATCAGCCAACGGCCGGAAACTCACAGTGGTTGGGTCCGCAATTGCCGTCGTGGTGTTGGTTGGTTTGCTTTTAGGTAAGTTTGTTCTTGCGAGAGAAAGAGAGAGAGAGAGAGAGTCTATACTTGGTTTTCTCGAATAAAGTGTTGGTAATAGTGGCGGTTGTTTTGCTAATGCTTTTTTTTTTTTTGTGTTTAGCATTCCCGTCTAGAGGGGGTCGTCCGCCTGCATGGCAACCGCGATACATTCGCGAGCATCCTGGTGCAATACTCGACTACGCGCACTTAACTGCATCTAATACGACCAACATAACAGCCACAGACTTTTCACTGATGACGACCGGTTTGCAGAATGTGGTGGCAAAGCGGAAACCGAGGTATGCGATCTCATCGTCGGTCATGACTGCTCGGTTCTCACAGTACGCGATGATGCTCGCCTATACGTTGCAACAACACAACGATCTTGCTGCGCTGGATGCAGAACTTATCTTGTTGGTTCGTACAGAAGGAAAAGATGCAGTCACGCCCCAGAATATTACTAGGCTTGAACGAGCTGGCTGGAAAATTATGGTCGAGAAAGATCTGGATTTCGAAAACGTTGACAAAAATAAGATCAGACCGTATCATCGATACAACCTAAACAAGCTGTATCTATGGTCATACACTCAATATGAACGGATCGTGTTTATTGATGCTGATACTGTTTGCAAAGCGTCGATTGCTGAACTTTTTGACCAACCTGGTGGTATGTAAACCATGCTGCTCCCCCCCCCCCTCCTCCTCTTCCTCCTCAAAATAATACTAATTAGTTTAGAAATTGCAGGTTCGGCCGATGTTTGGTGGGATATTTTAACTGATACTCGGTTTAATTCCGGCGTGATTACTTTCCGTCCGTCGATAGAAGAATTCCATAGTATGGTTAAGGCAGTATCAGATCCAAACATGCACAAGCCAAACGACGCCGACCAAGCTTTCTTGAACGCGTATTTCCGATTTAGATTTCACGAGTTACCTTATAAGTATAATTACAACTTGGTTATGTACCAATTCCATCGAAACGTGTGGGATAAACTATGGAATGATGCTGTGATTGTTCATTTTACTACCAAGAAACCAATGCCTACTCGCCACTGTCGCAAAGGTTGCAATGAGGTAAACAAAAAAAAAAAAAAAAATTTTTTTTTTTATTGTATGGCAAATTTTCTAATTGTTTAGTGGGAACCATCTGAGTGGTATTCGATGATTTGTAGAGAAATGTTGGCATTCTATGGGTACGAAAATGAGTTGCCAGTGTTAGGTTAAGCATTCATTTGGGTTTTTTTTTTTTTTTTTTTCTATATTGCATGCTGATGTTAATTTGTAATCTTTGCATTTAAGCGCAGCATCAACTATACAAAGATTTCTGCGCACGCGTGTATACTACTAATTCATGAGCTACCAAACCAAGCATAGTCAATTGGTCCATATGTACAATCACACTCACAACACATTGAGCAAAAAAAGAAAAAACAACAACGCAAGGTGATGTATTTACACTTAAGAAATTTTTTATGGTCGGGGAGCAAATCTTTCTTTTTTTTTTTTTTTTTGTTTGGGAAATTAAATTTTGGATAAATGATTGTTTTTTTGTTAATATATTTTTTTGCACGTTGCTGCACTCGCACTGGCTGTAATCTCAAACCTTGGGTTCACAATCTAGTGTAATACTCTGGATTCCCCGACAGTTTATAGTAAAAATCCATAACATAATACATAAACTCCGGATTAGATTGTTAAAGGGCATTGGAGTTAGAATCTCTGATTCGTTGTAGTTAGGTTCGGGCCAGCATGACGCGTCGTAACCACAGGTTTCCAAAACATAAAAAAAAAAACAACTTTAACAAATGTGCATGATTATAAGATGCAAAAAACTAACTATATGCAAATTTCAAACTACAATAGGAGCGTGTGTTGTGGCGGGTATTGATTGGAGGCAGCAACACCCCCCTTTTAATACGTTGCAGCTGGAGCAGCAAACAACAACAAGCGCGATCGCCCGTCCAACGCGCACACACACGCGCGCGCGATTCGACTGCGGCAGTCAACAAAAGAAAGAGAGCGACTGTGTTCTTCCCACGTTTGCAAGTTTTATATAATCAGGTTGTTTGTTGGATTAAATTGCAGGATATTTGGATTATATTATTACATCGATCTTATCAAAAAATGTCTGCAGAAATTCAGTCGTCGCAGGCGCCTCCAACTCCAACCACCGTCACTGCGCCGATGCAGCAGTCGCAGTCGACCCCTTCGCTCGACGACTCGTCAGTATCGTCTGCATCACCACATACTCCACCCCAGACCACGTCGATCAACTCGATCTCGATTGCCGCTGGTAACACCGGAAACGGTACTGACGCGACGGTGTCAGACGGCAAGACGCCGACCCAGACGTCGTTTACCAGGACCAACAACAACGCGTCGCTGGTTGTCGACACCGTAGACGTGTTTAACAACAATTCCACAAATATCATTCGCAAGAAGCTGACCGGTTACGTTGGTTTTTCAAATTTACCGTTGCAGTACCACAGAAAGAGTATCAAAAAGGGGTTCAATTTCAATGTCATGGTCGTCGGTATGTTTGTTGGATTACGAATTATTATCAGCTTTTTTTTTTTTTTTTTTTTGTTCGATATTAACAATTTGTAGGAGAAAGCGGACTTGGAAAGTCTACGTTGATTTCGACATTGTTTGAATTGCCTAACGCCCGGCGTGAGACGGCTCCGACCCGTTCTGGTGATATACTCAAGACAGTGTCGATCCAGTCAATTTCGACCGATTTAGAAGAAAACGGGGTTAAGCTTCGATTGACGGTGGTCGATAGTCCAGGATTTGGTGATGGGATTAATAACGAAGACGCATGGAAGTCACTCGTGAGCAATATTGACCAACGATTCGATGCTTATCTCGAAGCTGAAAACAAGGTCAACCGAGCAAGCATTGTCGACAACCGGATTCACGCAGTGATTTATTTTATCGCTCCAACCGGCCATTCTCTTAAGCCATTGGATATTGCTGTCATGACCAAGTTGCATCATAAGGTTAACTTAATCCCGGTGATTGCAAAGTCTGATATCATGTCGGACGAAGAAATTGTTGGGTTCAAGACTAGAATACGAGCAGAATTGAATCATTATCGGATCAATATATTTGAGACTCCGCGATATGAGGCTGATTCGGATGATACTCAAGAAGAGAAACTTGCGATTTTGTCTAAAATCCCGTTTGCGATCGTCGGATCGACTGACATTGTTTCTAAACCAGACGGGACCACCGTACGGGGCCGAAAATATCCTTGGGGTATTGTCGAGGTTGATAATGAAGATCATTGTGATTTCTTGTCGTTGCGATCAATGCTAGTCAAAAACTACATGGAGGAACTCAAAGAGTCTACCAGCGAAGTAATGTATGAAAACTATCGAACTCAAAAACTTTTGTCGATGGGTATCACTCAAGACCAAACCGTGTTTAGAGAAGTTAATCAAGCTGCCAAACTTGAGGAAGAACGAGCGCTCGATCAATCTCGGTTAGCCAAGATCGAGGCGGATATGAACATGGTTTTCCGTCAAAAGGTTGCAATCAAGGAAGCAAAGCTTAAACAATCTGAAGATGAATTATTTGCTCGTCATCGAGAGATGAAAGAAACTCTCGAACGTCAACGTAAAGAACTTGAGGAAAGAAAAGCAAGACTTGAACGAGAACGTCATGTGCAATCAGAAGAACGAATCCGAAAGAAAGGATTCTCTTTACGCAATTAAAAAAAAAAAAAAAAATTTTTCTTTGCAAACTATTATTTGCTTATGATTTATAGAGGTTCGATTAGTAGAGGAGTATATTATTTCTTGACATCCAAACGTTTAGCTGTTTTTTTTTTTTTTTTTTTAATCTGACGGAAAGTGTATTGTTTTATTTAGTGTATAGTTGCGCTTGATAGGTCTTATCAATATAAATAAAATCTGATTTTAAAATCCCTAATGTACAAATCTTATTGTAATTTCTTACTATCCAGTACGGCTTTAATAATAACTTGTGAATCTGATTGAGATTTTACAAGTTCAGAAATATGTTGACCGACAAATTGATCGAATTCAATAATTTGATCTTGATTGAGTTCAGCAATTGTGGTGAACAAAGGATCAATTAATGATCTTAAACAATCGATTACCGCAATCTCGAGCTTGATCTTGTTTGCATCCGAATTTGCAATCACGACCGACCAATCTTTTAAATTTCCTAATACCAACACACGAATGATTTCAGGTCCGATCGCGGTTAATCCGATCAACGCACCATATTGTGTCCCGATAGACTTTGTCGGATCAAGAAATGCTTTGAGTAAAGTTCGAGTAACTCGAGGTTTAAGAGTATGATATGTATCTCCATAGGTTGTACATACATGTTTAAGCAATGATCCAGCAAAATCACGAACTTTATATTGTTCGTCTGCAAGTTCAGCCGTCGGAGCTGCCCGTTTACCCACCAAAAGTGTAAGGATCGGCGGCATTATTGAGTGAATATATGGTTCAATAAAGATTGTAGGGTTTGTCAACAGCCGATGAACGAGTTCAAGCATGAGGTAGAGTATCTTTGGATTCTTGAGATTCAGTCGGATTTTTTCTGCCACAAATTGAATAAAATATGGGATAAGTTGATGTAAGCCTGGATCACTACCGATACTATTGAGTACAGCTGCTTGGGTGGCAGGAGTTGTATCGTCGCCGGTGAGTGCGGCCACGATCCGTTCAAAGTATAGTTGTAATTCCTTTGACAATGCATGTTTTACCAGTGGTTTAACTTCAAGTTCTGATGACACAATCCCGGAATTTGTTGTTGAGGTAGTAGTCATAGTCGAAGGTGCTCTTCCGTCGGACGATAATGGATTTTGTGGGATCGCAGGTTGAACTCCTTCGATTGCAAGCCAATGAGCTGTAAATGAAACTTCTCGAGGAACTTTTGGTAACGGTGCATTGATTATTCGTTCAAAATCTACTTCGTCATCGTCAATATAATATAATGTCTGTCCTGGTCCAAGAATAGCTTCTTTAAATTTGATCGGTCGCGTAGAGTCGTATCCATATAATGGCTAACTCATTAGCCACCATCATCATCAAAAAAAAAAAAAAAAAAAAAAATCTTACTTCAACATTCAACACTTTAAATGCACGATTGATATCGGCAGTAGTAAGTGTAGTCCTTTTTGACCTACGCATAAATTTAGATGCTTGTTCAAGTACCTCGTTGATTCGGTACTCGATATCCATTGCCAACATTCTCGCAACCTCATCAGATAAATTAGAGATTCCCAATGATTCAGCTACATCTTTGACTGTATCAGATGGAGACCATACTGAATATGAGTATTTCATCATTTTTTTTTTTTTTTTTTGATAATGTGGTAAAATGTTCGTGAATGTAATGGGGGGGAAAGGTGTTAAAAATGGTGTTTTGGAAATTCAAATCACCAAACTCTTGTCATTATCCCAACTTGAAATTTCATTTAAAAAAACAACCTCCCCCCCCCTCAAACAAAAATAGAAAAAAAGAATCTCATATTTGCTACTCACACAAATATTGTAATTCTTAAACTACAAAATGGCATCATTATCAGATAGACGAAGAATATTAGTCCCTCAAGCTGCAACTTCACTACAATACGTCGACGACCGTCCGGTTAGTACGACACCGAATATACAACGATCGTCCGGCAAGATCTTCATTCGTACATCGCTTCTTCCTCGAACCACTGGATCATGTTATCTCGAACACAATGCACATAAGGTACTTGCAACCATAAACGGACCAAGACCAATGCGTGGATCATTCAATCCGTCAGCAAAACTAAATGTCGACGTAAAATTCCTCCCGTTATCATCAGATTCTGCATCAGTTCAACATGGCGGCGGCGTCCACGGATCAGGTGCGACCGGGATCGAACGATCGATCGCAGAGTTTATATATGCATCGATTGCACCTTCAATAAGACTTTCTCAATACCCCAAATCCGAAATCGGGTTATCATTAACCATATTATCCGGTCCACCTGGTAAAGATACACCAGGAATCGTTAAACAAGTTGCATCTGCTTGTGTGACTGCAAGCAGTATCGGGATCGTTGACGCTGGGATAGAAATTTTCGATATCGTGACTGCATGTGCGGTTAAATTTCGATTTGAAACCGAGTCATCGCCAAATTGCGAAATCGATCAATTTGTTGACGAACTTGATTATAACTCATCGCAGGTCGGTTTCGGTAGGGCGGTTGTAAGTTACATGGCAGCACGCGACGAGATATCCGGGTTCATAATCGATAACGAATCTAATATTGTTATCAATTCAGATGCTTGTGGTTCGATCGAAGGTGAGATTTTATCAAATATTCTATCGGTGGCTCAAGATGGTGCGTTACAAGTTCGCAAATTGGTTAATTCAGTTTTACTTCAAAAGTTAAATCAGAAACCATTCAATTCAGAATATTAACTAGCTACCAACCAACTGTAATATAGTATTTTTTTTTTTTTTTGGAAGATTGTCTTTTTCTATTTTTATTTTTTTTTCCGTCCATTAGCTACTACTATACAGTAAAAGCACAATTAGCCCAAGAATTAAATCAAATAACATAAAAATGAACAAAAAAAAAAAAATAAAAAAATGGCTAGCAAATGCATACAAAGTACCCGAAGAGATATATATAAACAAAAAATAGTAGAAGAAAATTTTTTTAAAGAGTTACTCTATGCAAGTATTCTAGCAAGTAATAAACAGCTCATTTGGTAGAAAAAAAAAAAAAGGGGGATTTCAATAAATCCCCTTTAGTGTAAACTTTTGTACCAAGTTCTCGAGTCGCAGGTCGTATTCGCAATAATCTAAAAAGGAAACACAAAAAAAAAAAAAAAAAGAGTAAAGTAAATCGACGCAGAGAAGCTTATAAAACACAGACGGTGGTGGTAACATGTCTGTCAGAACGTTGAATGATCTGCAAGAAGTAAAAGGCGACATTGAAGTCATTGAGTATTCCGAATATCATAAGTAATCGTCTTATTTTTTTTTTTTTTTTGTGATCTGTCGTGTGTGCAGGGTTTACTCCTTTCCAGTTTTGGGAGTGTTGTAAGTCTTTTCGATATGTGGGTTCTCGACCACAAATAGGAACGCAAACTGTAATGCGTGAGCAGCTATTGAGACTGCGAGCAATGTATAAGAAGCTGACATGAGTGAAATACCGTAGTATCCAGCATAGCCTACCGAATACATTGGGTGTGGCACAAGCTCAAAGATTCCATCAAAGCAAAGCTCAAGGTCCTCGAGAAAGAAGAAATCGCCCCAGTACCACGCATAGTCCTTGACCACCCGATGGGCGTCCAACTTGACCCACAAATTGAACAAGAACAAGAAAATACCAGCTGCCCATCGGCTGACGTGCAAAACCATGGTCTGGTTTTCTGGTACAGTGGCGACAGATATGGCAAAGAGCATGTATGACACAAAGTCTGACATGAGGATGAGGTCGACTAGGCGACGGAACAGCAACCAGGTGTTGTACTCGAGCGGAACCGCTTCGAAGTTGTAGTCACCACCCATCTTGGACGACAGCTCGCGCTTGATGATCCCGTAAGAAGTCTTTTTAAATACAGAAGACGAAGCGGTAGGCTTTGCAAAAACCTGATATTTGGCTGCCAACTTTGTGAGCCTGCGGTGGAACGACTGCTGGTAGAGCAGGTACCCGAGACCGCCATTATACGACAACCGGGACACGGCGTAGATAACCAGGAAAGCCCACTTGCGGACGTTGGATGGCAAAAAGCAGAACAGAGCCACATAACAACTCAGGACGGTCAAGGTGACGATATCAGCAAACGACTTGGTCTCACGTGGATCAAGCAACGCGGAGACCATATCCTCGGTCTCTGGCACCGCAAACACTGGCCCCATTAGCGAAAACCAACAATCAATATAATACAACAGCTGCTTACCGGTTCCATCGGGCACCCGACCGTAGGTGACAGTCTTTGAGTTGCTCTTGAGGTAGTTTGAGACCTTGATGTCCTTGCGCAGCTTCTGGAGCTGGACCCCCTTCTTGACCAGCGCCGCCTTGCGCTGGGCGTACTTTCTTGCAAAGATCTCCTTGTTTGTCTGGAGCTTGCGCTTGGACTTGGTCAAGAGCGAAGGCTTGATGCCGGTCGCAGTGGCGGAGTCGAGCATGATGCTGCCAGGCGCTGGCGACGACGACCGGGACGACGGCGGGAAAGCGTCGGTCATGGGCGACGAGTGCCGCGACCGGACCTGGGTCGGATCTGAACGCATGGTGAGAGCAGCAGCTAAGTGGTATCAGAAAAAGAAAAAAAAAAAAAGAAAAAAGAAGACGGCGGGGGGGGGGGCTGTTGAAGCTCTGCGTGGGTGTAGAATTGCTGGTATGTTGTTGGTCGTGTGCTGAGCCGACTGAGGATGATGATGCCCAGAAGACGAACACTAACTATGTATTATGTATTTTGTTAGTTATGGCTGACCCAGGGCTTTATGCTTCCAGCGCGAGAAAGAGAGAGAGAGCAAAGGGCGCTCCAGGGGTGGGGGGATTTAAAGAGTCCTGGGGAGTGAGTCTCGCCAGTCCATATACAAATTGCAGTTTTCCCACGTATTGCCGAGCTCCATTTTTTTTTTATTTATTCTCCTTACTTTGATTTTATTTTACTTTTATTAGTTATATATTCTTTGTCTTTCGGTCAGTTTTTGCTTTTTACCCGGTCAACGCCAAAATTATGGGAGTGAAAGACGTGGATTATCATTTATACGCTTGCGTGGGAAAACTTCAATTTGTGTGAGGAAAGGCAACTACTAGGACCATGCGCAATAATATTGGACGTACACGTACGAATGACTTAAAAGGCAAATTCTTTTTTTATGCAATTGCAAAAAAATAGTAATGCCAAAACGTTAAGCATTTAAAGAGAGACCTTTTGCTGCATTCCTATTTTTTTGGCCGGGGGGGGGGCGCGGAGGCGTTAGTTACACAGATCCAATTGAATTGGCGCGATACATTCTAAGAAAGGGTTGAAAAAAACTGAGAATTTTGTAGTCGTCTCGACGTGGGTAAAAGTTTGACGGCATAGAAATTCCTCATTATGATTTGAAACCATCTAACTGTTTCGCTTAGCATCATATTAATTGGGACATAGAACCAAAAAAAAAAAAATATTCTTTTATTTCGGTGGGTTGTCTTGTTTGACAACAATTCGACTTCTCTTTGCCAGCTCTCACTTTAGTAGCAAAGACTTACTTTTACCATTGTATGCGCCTTACTGAAACTGCACTCCTCAAATGCTCAAAGAAAAAACTAAGAGGTTTAGAGTATCTCTGCTTCCCATTATGCAACTCTACCTCTTAAACTCTGTAACCATTAAACTTTTATTACAATCTACATGCATGTACATTATTGAAGCTATTAGACATAGAGCTATGGAATGGAATTTTAGTTATCCTTCTTGCCAGCAGCACGTTCACGGTCGCGCTTAGCGTAGATCTCAGCGGTAAAAGGTCTACATCATTAATTTGACATCAGACAAAGGGCATGCCAGCGAGGCGACGACTTACTCTTCGAACTTCAATGCAATCAAATACATGGTAAGCACAAATCCGGTCAATAATAATCCAGCAGGCTTAGCAAACCTAAACATCAGCTACAACTCCTAAATTTTTTCCCATAATTATTTACCACAAAGCAGTGCCCAAAAACGACAAAGTACTGCCGTAGTACATTGGATTGTCGGTGATGTTGAATGGGAACCCAGTCACACGAGCATCCATCAAAATACCAAAGTAATCACCCAAATAAGTACCAGTTACACCAAGGGCCCACATCGAAGTCAAAACCAACACATTGCCATACAAAAAGCTTGCTCCAGCAAGCACCTTGACTGGGAGCGTGTCCAGAAGAGCCAATGTAGGCTGTTGACGTAAAGCACGCTCGTATAGCAAATCACGAATGATTCCGAGCGAGAAAATAGTAACCGCCAAACTATAGCATCCAAGCTTTGGCTTGCCGAAGGCTGCCTTGGTGAGGATGTGAAACTTGTACTCAGCTCTGGCAACGATGTTCCAGAAAATTGGGTTGAATGCAATTGAAGCCGCAGAAACTATTATTAGACGATTGAAATTGATATATGTGATCGTGTTGCATACCTGCCAATGAAGCTTTTGTGAAATCAATCGAGGCCAAGACTTCCGACATTTTGTGCTGACATTAGCTGCTCCACTCGACAACAAACCCAATTGCAAACCAGAACTTACTTTCAGGTTTAATAAAATCCAATTCAGTACTTACTAAACCACCAATTGATCTAATAAAGTGCGATTCTTATTTGATTTGAGGCTGCAAAAGTCCGGTGTGTCGTAGTTGAAGTTCGCATGAATTTGAAGGGCCCATTTCGACTCGGTTCCTCGGATTTCACACCCTGGCGCCCCCCGACTCGGGTTCATCATTCGGCTTGACGCGCTTCCGACGCGTCGCTGGCTAGATACTACAAGTATAACAAGCAATATGGCAACTGTCACGATTAGCCAAAGCCGGAAAAGAAAGAGATGTATTCCACATATACTTCCATGCAAGATCAAATGCGACGGTCCTGCGAACGTGAAACGATTTTTCACGGTAAGACCTTTGCGCGTCGAGCAGCAACGACCACAATTGGCGTCGAATGATAGTATGACTACTGTTGCAAGCGCTTCGTCAATTATAACTACCCTTACAAAGATATCGACGAGTTCTGCGAGTGTGTTTTCGAGCATCTCGGTCGATACTCCTGCGACGTCGATACCGGATGATGATGGTGCTGTCGCGAATGATTCGCAACTGCATGAGGCGTATTTCCGAGGACGCAGGCTGGTCGGTCAGAAATTGAGGTTACCGGAAGGGTATACTGGTGAGTATAACTTATGGGTGTTATATATTTTGAATATAGCGCTGGTGACGATGTACTAATCCTAGGCCTTATCTTATCGGGCAGGCCGGAGGAAGTCGCCAGCCACGATCATTTCAGAGGTCAAAGCGACTATGAAGACATAGAAGACGAAGAAGATGAAGACGAGAGACCTGAAATAAAAGCAGAATGGCCTGCAACGGCAGAATTCGATTCGATGTACGTGTGGAGTCACGACATAGCGCCTGATAAGGCTGCAAATCCGTGGATTTCGGCTGTTGAAGAGTGGCTTGAATTTTCTAAGATACTACACGCATGAAGAGCAATATAAACTATTTCTGTTAAATACTTGCTCAGATAAAATGCCATCTATAACCGGCACCGGACGACCGAGGTTATCGTTTGTTGAAATTTGTCCCCGCCCCAAACCTAAGGGCTATAACTAAGCGCTTAGTAAGTTGCTTTTTTGTGAGCCCTAAACCTTGCTGGCGCCTCCTAAATCCGCAATAATTACTGTGTTGGCTGGCCGTATCTGGATTAGTTCCCGCAGATAGCTGGCAGGATGCGATACGTGGGATTTCTGGATGAACCTTTTTTTTTTTTTTTTTTATTTATTGATCTGAAGGTTTCCAACACTTTGCACACTCGTAAGTTGATTCTATTGTCATGATGGAGAAGCGAAGTGGCCATGATGTTGTTGATTTGGCGGGTGAGCAGCTTGGGTCTGACGACCAAGCTCCCGCCTCTCCGTCAAACAAGTTGAACAAGAGTCCGAAGACAGTGAGTCCATCACAGGTGTTGTCCAAGTTGAAACGAATGGCGATTTTACCTGATACGAGACGACGTGGGAGACGAGATCTTGACGACGACGATGAAGATGAGGATGAAGACGGGGAAGTGGATGAGTACTATGGAGATATTACAGTTGATCCAGACGAAGACGAAGAGCGACGAGGCAGACACCAGATGTTGTCACGGCATGCCAGAGCGTCGTCTATGGATGTGGCTAAGCCTAGTAATTTAGGTCGATCGGTATTCTCGCTTATCACCGCTGCGTCAAGACTTAAGTTTAATCGAATAAGTACGGACGAAGATGAAGACAACGAAGGTGCTGAGATTGGAGGCACTGAAGACGATTTTGATGGTGATGACTTGGATATTGCAACCGAATCTGAGGAAGGGCAATCATCATCTAATGGCAGTGGAACGTTGTTACCGTTGGCATCTTCAGTCCTTCTCAACAAGCAGCATTCAGATGGGGAACGGAAGCCGTTTTCAAGCTCGCTTCAACCTATAACGTCAGTTGGATCGTCGCAGACTCTGAAATATACAGATGGTTTTAAGGAACGCGAAGATGCAGACGAACTTGAGTCAGTCGAGACAGGAAAGTCGAGCTTATTGGCAGACAAGCTCATGAAGGTGTTCAACTTCCCTATGAAAGAGGAAGTCATCGCGGGTACGTAAGTCAAGTTATAAGGTCCATATGTTTTCTAATATTAGAGTATCCATGCTATCTGCTCAAAAGTGTATTTTTGCAGGGATATGTGTTCGTCACAGAGAATCACGTCACTTTTTTTGCATATTTACCCCAAAAAACTGGACAAGTGTTTAAGTCAGGATCATTAAGCCGGAAGTCAAGGACTACAGGATTATATTCCCGTTTTTGGTGCGTAATCAAAGATAATGTACTGTCATTTTATAATTCGGCAACCGAAGTGTACTTTCCGGTTGGTACGGTCGACTTGCGATATGCAGTGAGCGTCGAGCTTGCAAACCCAGAGCTTACACAAGAGACCGCTGGAATCGAACACGTATCGTTTGTATTACACACACATAACAAGAAATACTCTTTTAGGGCAGATTCCTATACTTCAGCAATCGAATGGAAGAAGATGCTTCAAAAAGCTATGTTTCAGTCGCATAATGACGGCGATTCAGTCAAAATCATGATTCCGAATGAAAATATTTTGGATGTGGACGAAGCACCTGTCTTGGAATGCGCGGATACCTTTAGATTGAAAGTTGTTGATGTCGACCAGGATGACACTTATTCTGTTGACGAGTACTTTTTTTCATTTTTTACCAATGGTGCTGAGGCTTATAAGCTACTGAAGGATAGTATCAAGCAAGTCAGTACCAGTGTTGTGATGAATAAGGAGATTCCTGAGCCTATAGAGCCACAAGTGCGTCCTTCAGCTCGGTACTTGACTGGAATTGAGTCATCAATCAAGCTTCGTTCAAGATCGCCTACTCCAACACAACGTCGTAGCGGTCGATCATTTGAATCCAAAGCGAGACAGTTTTCGCGTTCAGTAAGTCCGTTCCAAGCTTTTAACAAGGTGAAGCTTCCAGGTATGCCGAAACCAGGCAAAAAAATGGCTTTGGCACAGAACCCGTCATTGTCTCCACAATTGTCTGAAAGCGATATGACTTCGGATGAATTAATTGAGCCTCCATCGATGAGCGGATCTATGCAAATGGAGCATAGAGATGGATGGTCGGATTGGGTTCGTAAAGGTAGCAAAAAAGTGCAGTCGTTATTACCTGCTGTTAATGTTACCGCACCAACTACATACGTCGGCAAAGTTAGTGAAATGTGGGTAGGCGGTTCGAAACATTTTGAAGGGAAGCCAACAGACCCAGAGCATGAGGAGGACGATATTCACGAGGAAGAGGAGAGCACTGAGCGATTTAAACAACATTTTGTGCTTCCTAATGATGAGAAGCTGGTAGCGAGCTTTTATGGGTATTTGCATCGTGTTATTCCATTATATGGGAAGATTTATCTTGGATTGCGAAATTTTTGTTTTAGGAGTTTGCTGCCGGGAACAAAAACAAAGGTGAGTACCACCAACGAATTTGTTTTGGTTTGGGTTTGGCTAATCATAGATGGTACTACCATATACTGATTTAGAGAATGTTGATAAAGAGCGAGGTTTTAGGTTTGGCTACGCTGGTTTGGTAATCGTGATTCACGGTCATGAAGAGATTTTTTTTGAGTTCCGGTCGACCGAGTATCGTGACGATTGTTGTGTTACTGTACTTCGACAACTTGAAGAGTTTCGAAGAATGATGAGCAACGAAGATAACATGACAAGGGATGAAATGTCTCTTATAAAGACATGGCAGGTTGATAAACCGAAGATTAAGCCCCAGTCATTGGCTAATGTACCTCCAATGATATTCGAGCAGCAATCCGAGTCGATGTTAAGTTGTATTCGACCTGACAAACCATTGCGCATTACGTGTTTGACGATTGGTTCACGAGGTGACGTGCAACCTTACGTTGCATTAGCTTTGGGATTGATGAAGGAGGGCCATACAGTCACGATCGCGACACACGAGGAGTTTCGTGAATGGGTTGAAGGTTTCGGGATTAAATTTAAGCCTGTGGCAGGTAATCCAGCTGAATTGATGAAGCTGAGCGTTGAACATGGTATGTTCACCTACTCTTTTTTGAAAGAAGCGTCATCGCATTTCAGGGATTGGATCACGGAACTTCTTGAGACGGCATGGGTTGCATGTCAAGATGCGGAGGTATTGATTGAATCGCCTAGTGCGATGGCTGGACTGCATATTGCCGAAGCATTAAGAATCCCATTTTTTTTTGCGTTTACGATGCCATGGACAAGAACAAGAGCGTATCCACATGCGTTTGCGGTGCCGGAGCAGAAGCGTGGCGGTTCATATAATTATTTGACTTATGTGATGTTTGATACCGTGTTTTGGAAGGGTATATCCGGACAAGTGAATAAATGGCGTACCAAAACACTCAAACTTCCACGTACAAATCTGGAGAAAATGGCAATGAATAAAGTCCCGTTTTTGTATAATTTCTCACCGACTGTTGTTCCTCCACCGGTTGATTTTTCAGATTGGATTAAAGTGACTGGATATTGGTTTCTTGACGAAAGTGTACAGGGTCATATGACACCTGATGGTGAGATTATAGAATTTATCAAGAAAGCACGGGAAGATGGCAAGAAGTTGGTATATATTGGATTCGGCTCGATTGTGGTTACGCATCCGAGGGAACTTACACAGGCAATAGTTGACGCGGTGATGAAAGCAGATGTTCGATGTATATTATCCAAGGGATGGTCTGATCGATTACAAAATGATTCAACCTTACCTGACGTGGCAATTCCAAAGCATCATATTTTGCAGATTAAGAGTGTTCCACATGATTGGTTATTCCCCCAATTAGATGCTGCTGTGCATCATGGTGGTTCAGGTACTACCGGTGCAAGTATGAGAGCAGGTGTGCCTACAGTGATCAAACCATTCTTTGGTGATCAATTTTTTTATGCTAGCCGAGTCGAGGATTTAGGCGCCGGTATCTATCTTAAGAAACTGACTGTGCGACAACTTCAAAAGGCATTATGGGAAGCTACGCATAATCAACGAATTGCTGATAAAGCCCGACAAATTGGACAAAGTATAAAGAAAGAAGACGGAGTAACAGTAGCGATTGAGACAATCTATAAAGAAATGGAATATGCTCGGACTGTGAGTATACGCGGTCCTAAATCTACAGACGACAGTTGGTTACTTGTGTAGAGCAGTAGTAGTAGTAGTAGTATATATATATATATATAATCTAAATGATACTATTACATGAACCAAAAATTTATAATTTAGGCTTGAATTGTGGTGGTGCCAGTCTATCATATGCTGTGTTGGACAGAACGTCTTTAGGAACGGTAGTATGTTGAGCTAGTGACCCGACTTCAACAAACGAAGCGTTCAAATCTGAAATTTTTGTGACTCCAATTAATCTCATGTTCATCTCAAGTTCATCTTTAAGTAATTGAATCGCTCTGACAACACCTTGCTCACCATAAGTCGACATTGCGTATAAGAACGGACGACCGATCCCAACCCCGGACGCACCGAGACACAAGGCTTTGAGAATATCGGTTGCACGACGTACACCACCGTCAATATAAACTTCAATTTTTTTATCAAGATTATGGGCTCTAAGTGCAGTCATGACTTCTGGCAATACCTCGATCGCAGGTCTGGCAAAGTCGAGTTGTCTGCCACCGTGGTTGGACAACAAAATAGCAGTCACGCCCATTTCAGCAGCTTTCAACGCGTCTTCAGCACATTGGACGCCCTTGAGCACAATCGGCATCTTAGTGATTGACTGGAACCAGGGGATATCACTCCACGACAAACCAGGATCAATGAATGTAGAAATAGCTCTTGCCGCGCCCTGGGATCGATCAACTGTATCGTCCTGGACCGAGGCACTACCGTCGTACTTTGATCTCATATCTTTCTCTCGTCGTCCGAGCTGGGGTGCGTCGACCGTGATCCACAACGCCTTGCATCCTCGAGCCTCGGCATGCTGCACAATCTTGCGGGTGATTTCGCGGTCCTTGTTGACGTAGAGTTGGATCCATTGAACCTGGTCGCCTTGCCTGGCGTCGACAATCTCATCAAACGAGCAAGAAGCCAGCGTCGGGATCATCTGGATTACGTCTTCCTTATGGCCGGCTTTGGTTAACAGGACCTCACCCTCGGGATGCCCCAATTTTCCCAACGCGGTCGCAGTGATATAAAACGGAACCGATGATTTCGACCCAAGCATGGTGTGTGAAGTATCGACGTTGGTGACGTCGACCAGGACTCTGGGCCTGAACCAGATCCGATGGAACGCAGCGTGGTTCTCTCGCATGGTAATTTCGTCGTCGGCCCCAGACGAGTAGTACGCCCACGACGATTTCTTCATCGTCTGGCGTGCAATGTCCTCAAAGTCGAACAGGTTGTACATCTGCGAGATTGGCGGGATCCGCTTGACCAACTCCAGTCGCTCGACTTCAGCCGGATCCACGACCTCGTCGACCTGGGCAACCGTGCCCATGTCGACCGGCCCCAGGTGCTTGTCCTGAGCTAGATACTTGTCGAGCGTGTCGGGCGGATGGATCGGATCAAACTCCTTGGTTGCGTCCTTGCCGGCGTACTTGAGGATGATTCGTTGGCCGCCTGGGTGCTCTGGCAGGAACTCGGTCACGTCGTACGCCCGCCCGTGGACGATCACCCAGCACGAGTTCTTGTCGGCGTGTTTGGCAACTGGCGGAGGCTGTTAGCATAAAATACGATCCACGAACGCTTGTTGCTGAACTCACTGTCGGCACCAGTCAAAGTCATTTTTGAGTTGTAGATAATCGGTATTAATCTGTCCCCACCGACAGTAAAATTTTTTTTTTTTTTTTTTTTTTCACACTGAAAGCGGATCCCCGGCTGATTTTATATTATGCGGTCGACTCGGTCGCGTCAATCACCCGCCGAGAGAGCGCGGGGGGGCAGCGGCGGCGGCGGGGGCGAACCGAGCGAATTGCTGCCGGTGCTCCGGGGGACGGGGACAGATAACCAGCAGCGCACGCAACTATGTGTATAATAAATATACTACCACCTACGCCCAACTATTACAGCCAATAACTAATGTTGCACTCATTGTAGCTTGTGTGGAGTGCAGACATTATACTCTCTGCTTGCTATCGTCCCCGGAGCAAGCTCGACGCGCGGGGTGCGATACTCATACAACAAAAAACGTACATGTCACATTATATAATACATAGTCATTTCAAAACAAAACAAACCCAATAGCAACTTCTCGTTCACAGATGTTCCCAAAAAAAAAAAAAAAAAAAAAAAAAAAACCAGTATCCGTCTTTGCGTTTATATATCAACAACACCGTCGGTGGTTCTCCTCCGGCATCTGCAGGTTTATGGTGCCCATGCTCCGGACGGTGCCGTATATTCCGTCGTTGTCGTTGTCAGAGAACGAGTCAGAGTCGTAATGAACCGAATTTCGACGCGACTTTCGAAACAGCGGCAGGCGCTGGATTATGGACTTGGTGATTGCTTCAAACACGTCGGACACGCCCTGGTCGTCCTTGGCGCACACTTCATGGCACGACATCGACCCATTCCACGACGGATCATGCTGGATCTCCAACTCGCGCAGCTCTTGGTCTGCAAATGCGACGCACTTTTCAAACGGGACCTGTCGTTTGGTTGGGTCGTGCTGGACCAGGTCCAGCTTGGTGCCGACGATATGGATGATGATGTCGCTAGTGGCAAGGTTATGCTTGAGTTCGAGCAACCACGAGTGCATTGCCTCGAACGAAGCCTGGGACGTAATGTCGTAACATAGTATCCCACAGGCTGCCGACCGATAATACATAGGTGCCATCGACCGGAATCGTTCTTGGCCGGCGGTATCCCAGATCTGAAGTCTGACCACAACCCCGTCTACCACGATCTTCTTAGCCAAAAACGATGCACCGATTGTAGATTGCTGACCTATATATAACGACGTTAACACAACTCTTCTCCTCCCCTTTTGTCGCCAACCGGAAAGTTCTTACTGTCGTGGAACTTGTTGTGGACGTATCGCACAACCAATGACGTCTTGCCGGCTCCTATATAATATATATCGTTAGATCAACAAGCAATTAACAAAAAAAAAAACTACAAAACAAAACTTGCTGCTGCTTGTACACTCACCTTGCGCCCCAAGCAGCACTACCTTTGCATCTGCAATCATGGCCCAAGCAGCAGTAGAGAATGGACCCAGCCAAGAGCCGATGATGATGATGATAAGATGGATGCTCTGTAGGTGGTCCCTAAACTTGAAACGCCGCCGTCGTTGTTGTAAGTTACACACTGTAGTTTATGTACATATGTTATTATTAATGTTTTTACGCTGTCACAAACAAACCCGCGATGACCAAAAAGCTCGGACCGGGTCCGGGTTTGATTTTCTTGTCCCAGGGGCCGGGGGGTTTGTTCAACAATATCGATAACTTATGTAGATTAATTTAATACCTATAGTTTTTTGCAATAGTCCACGCTTTTGGTCATGATGAATAACGACAAACAGCTCTCGTTCAATGGAGCACTCGACAGGTTTGTGTCTGCGTCTGCACTACCGACTCCATCACCACCACTTTCTACGACCAAGAAGTCGTCTGAAACGGCCAAAAAGAAGAACCGTCGATATGCTGCTCCATCAACATACTCGCATCTGCTTCCTGTCGATGACATTCTTGCGCCAGATCTGATCTGCGTCTTTGTCGGACTCAATCCAGGTATCGCGACGTCGGTGGCAGGCCATGCGTTTGCCGGCAGAAACAACCTGTTTTGGTCGTTATTGTTCTCGTCCGGATGCGTACTCAAGAAGGTAGACCCGGTCGACGACCGATCGTTGCCGTCAATCGGTCTCGGCATCACTAATTTGGTCCAGCGAGTCACTCCAGGCCAGGCAGAATTGTCGAACCAAGAGATGGTTGATGGTGTAGGTCCGCTCGAACACAAACTACGAAAGTATCGACCAAAGGTCATCTGTATTGTCGGCAAGGGCATTTGGGATGCAATTCTTAAAGCCAAGGGCAGCGGATCATCTGCAACTAAACAGCAGTTTGAATTTGGATTTCAAGTCAATCACCCGTTTGCTAGCACACGGGCCTATGCACCTAAAATCTTTGTGGTGCCGTCTACTTCAGGCCGAGTAGCTGCCTACTCGCACTCGATGAAATTAGATCTTTGGAAACAACTAGGAAATTACATAAATACATTGAGATAACAACCAAAAAAAAAAAAAAAAAAAAGAAGAATAAATTAAAAAGCCTCCCCCTCCCCAATCTATATATTTCCTTGCTCGGTCGCAAGCTTAGTTTGTAGATCAATGTCAACTGACTCCCATGGATACGCAATCCAAATGTCCCCAACTGTCTCGGCGGCAAGATATCGTTTGTTATCCATCATCTCTTTCGGAAGTTGTGCTCGCTTAGGCTTATCCTTATTATGCAACACAAACACAAAGAATTTCGTCACTTCATCACTACGTCCGAGTTTCTCAGCCTGGATCTTAACATCCTTTTCCAATTCAGAAATAGCATAGTGCAACGTAGTACGAGTATCATCCACCTCATCAACTACTAAAATATTTTTCCCAATCAAGTTCAATGCGTGGTTTTCTAACGTGTTGAAATCCAACCACTGAGTTCTCACAACCTCGACCCCAGCTTCCTCTGCCTTAGCGATTCCAGCTTGCTCGTCCTCATCATTATCCTTCGACACAAACTCCTCGTAAAGTGAAAGCCCAATAGCTTGAATCGGGATATTCTTCGCTCCAGGTGTTCTCAAAAACGTTCTCAAGATTCGAGCAGGAATAAATCCACCACCGCCGATCGCTACCATTAAATCTGGCTTGAATGCCTTAATTTCGTCGGCCGACTTTCGGCACAACTTGTGTACGTGCTCGTAAGAAATATAAATCTTCTCGACCATCTTTGAGTATAAAAACTTGGGGATGTATGGTACATATGTGTGTGTCCAACACGACCGGCAAAAAAAAAAAAAAAATTTGGCAAACAATCGAGCCTTGTTTTCTAAATTTTGTATCGCCAAAATGCGCCGCACTCGCTAAATTATCGGCAATCAAAACCTACATATAGACTTGAACAATATATATTCCTATACTAATGCAATTGTAAGAACTCGCTTATCTAGAGAAATCCTTAAGTACACCCGTAATATGCGTATTCGTGATCTTGCCTTTTCTCGGCTTCTTTTGTTTCTTTTCTGATCCACCAGCTTTCTTTATAGTCGCGGGATCAACAGATGTAGGTTTTAATCCAGCCGCTTCTAGTCTCGATGGCAATTCACTTGGTGGTGGAATAGGTGTATGCGTCCACGTATTTACAAATTCTTCATCGATTCCACCGATATCGCCACCCATGTTAGCCCATACTAATCTAGCAGTACCTTCCTTCCTTGTCCGTAAAACAATAATATCTCCAGCCTTTTCCAACTCATCTATCGCAGCCAAGCATCCAGCCCATCCGTCTTTAAGTTCCTTAACACTCAGTCCTCTTGCAGTGGGCTGACGTCGCAAATACAGCAGCAGCGCCTCGCCACTTCGTATGTTATGCAAACTCCGGTACTCGTACGTATTCGCGATCGCGTCATAATTTATCTTATTTATCCGTTGAAGTTGTGCCAGCAGCTGCGGCGACGCAAGATGTGATAAATAAGTAGTCAAATCGGCTGCTGACACTGGTTTGTCCTGTTTCTTGATAAATTCTACCGCGTGCAGAAGTTGTGTAAGTTGATGATTTCCTAATCCTGTATCCGCTGGCTGACTATACACTTATTATAAATGAGCAATTCTCACCAAAAAAAAAAAAACAATTATTTAATTTCAATCCTAACCTATCGCCGTCTTCTGCTTCTTTCGTTTCCGCTCATCATCCGATACATCTGTGCTTGTAGGTGTCGACGGGGTTCGTGGGACCACACGTTTCTGGAGAATAGGTTGTGCTTTTAACCTATTCTTGAACGCTGATAAATCGTCTGCAAGAGACATCTTCAAAATAGGAACCAAAACCTTCCCCAAATAAACAGTCAGATCAAGATGTGATGTTTGATGGCGATTTGACCAACGTTCGATTAATTAATATTGCAAACAGGGTTGCGGCTAGGGCCGTAGCAAGGTTAGGGGTATGTATATGTATGATAAGATGGTAACACGTTGTAAGCTTTTTGTGTTGCGCAGCCTATTTATTGTCAGGAGAGTAACCTCGTTCATATTTACACTTATGCTGAAGTATTATTAACAGTCTTAACAATCTCTATCGGATATCAGAGCTACACTGGAAACTGGTGCTTTAATCGCGATGATGGCACCCGTGCGCATCCAAAGACAGAATAAAGGATCTATAACTAACCTATCTGCTAATTATAACACAACAAACTTTAGAACTGAATAGGCTAGCTATTCAAAAAATTTCAAACCTTTTTTTTTTTTTTTTTTTTTTTTTTTTTTTTTAAGTCTGGACATGATGTCGTTGCGAACGGCCCCGTTGCTTCACATGCTTCTTGCGTTTTTTCGGCACAACGGTAGCTTGTTTCTGTCAAGCAGTCAACTACTTATCATAATCATATATACATCATAAAACCAAATCACCCATCAATAGCAACATAGGCTCGTAAAACAAAACTTAATTGCTCTTCTATGCCAAATACACTGCACAGTCAAAACGTGTAGGTAGGGTAAAAGTTCTACAAACTCAGGGTAGGGTTGTCTATCAACGATTCAAATGGCCAGCCGCCACTTGTTGGCGACGTTTCGAAATGACGACGATACAGGTCTGGACAGTGGTAGATTAGGCGCAATCGGTCAACCATGAAGTTATACTACATTGGAATTTTCAGATCTGGCAAACCAGTGCAGGAGTTATGCTGTGCCAAGGAAGTCAGCTCGTTCAGTTTCTTTGAGCGGAGCAGGTAAGGTCGACTTTAAGCACTAGATAAACCGTGAAGATAACGAACCGTCAGTGTCGGTGAATTTATGACATTTTTTAGTAGTACGGTTGCCGAACGTACTGCTCCAAGTCAGAGACAGAGTGTTGAGGAGAATGGTAAGTACGGGGTTGGGTCGTAACGATAATGGTGGATAATGTGGAGCTAATAATATAGAATATATTGCACACACATATGCACGTGCAGAAGGCATCGCAGGTGTTATCGTTGCCGATAAAGAGTATCCTATAAGAGTTGCGTATAGTTTGCTGAACAAATTGCTGGATCAGTTTTTGTCGCAATTTCCTCGAAACCAGTGGTCAGCAGGTGCAGTTAAGCTTCAATTTTCTGAATTGGATTCAGCGATTGTCAAATATCAGAACCCATCACAAGCAGATTCGATAATGCGTGTTCAACAAGAACTTGATGAGACCAAGATTGTGCTTCATAAAGCGATCGAGAGTGTGTTGCAAAGAGGTGAAGAACTGGATTCGTTGGTTGCAAAGAGTAGTGCGCTATCGACTACGTCGAAGATGTTTTATAAGGAAGCCAAGAAAACGAACTCGTGCTGTATTATTGCGTAAGGATGAAGGAGTATTTAGTGTTTGTTGTTGTATGTAGTGTTATCACCAATTATATCCGTATATAACTGTTATGATGCTCCAATTCGCGGTCCTTCCTTCGTTTGTCATCAACATGCATTCAACATGAACGAGCTTACATCATTATAATCACTAGACATCTTCTTGCAATGTAGGAATATTTACATTTTAATCTCGCACCCGTTAGATCCACACTACTTCTACGATTAATCCAGAAACTACGTATTCGCTTATCAGACGATCGACAACTTTGCCAAACAGTCCGTTACATGCATATGCGATAAATCAGTCTACTAGAAACCTTATATACCAACTGAATACTTAAAGAGAGGCTGAATTTTTGACAGAGTGCGAACAGATGGATTGTATAATGATGGGGTAAATCATAAATGTAATCATATAGTCCCATCCACCGAGTAGCCCGGTTGACACAAACAACCCCCACTAATGTCCCGCAAAATCAATGTAATCCAGAAAAGCAAGATTATGAGGGCCAAGAGAAAAAAACAATGCCAACAATGCACCAAGCCAAATGCTGATACAACGACAGATGTTAAATGAACGAACTAAGTTTACAATTTGCCGAATGAGCAGAATAACGAATCTTGAAGATCTGCACAATTACACAGCTGGAAGCACCAATGTAAAACCTTTTCCCTATTTAAAAAGTTTAGATCTCTAAACTTGATTCCAAAACCTACAACCACCAATTACTATTCATCGGATATTCGTAGGCGACAAACGACCATTTTATTTTCCGATGTTGGTCGGCTGCATCTCGATTGATCTACACGGTAAACATATGAAGCCGTTTCTTCAAAACTAAACGACTTCAGTTTGGCAATATTGTATTATGTAATTCGATGTTGTTGTTAAATATCCAATGAGTTGGATGGCTTGATATGCGTATTTGATTGTGAGGACCCACCAGATATATCGCACCGAGGTTTTCTAGTGATTGCTTTGGCATCTTTGATTATACGAGTATAATTTACTCAATCTAGAATGATAAAATAATCTATCCACTTCTGCGTAAGCTTTCGATAATCTGGAGTTAAGACAGTTTCAATTGGAAAGCGGTGAAATGATACTATTAACCGACCAATGCATGCGATTCCAGGGTCGCGTTTTATTAACTACTACGTGGACGAAACGGGCAATCGACGCCTTATGGGAGTTGCTTCGTCAGAAACTTCAGAACAATAAGACTAAATGCATTCTGCATAAAGGCTCTCTACTATTTCCTAATAACTTATAATTTATTTGGACTTAGTTGAGGCCAAAGATCCATACTCAAAACCCTCGCTAGTTCGCCCTTTGTTCCCCTTGCGTGCGCGGCTCCAGGCACAAAATGAATTGTCCCACTGGACCGACTGCGGCAGTTATTCGGACATCGACTCGACAAGGCGTATTCTGCAATGAACGACGAGTACACGCCGTCAATGTCGTCCTCAATAAGTGCAAGCAGCTCGGCATCGTCGTTGTGTTCTTGGTCAGTGACCGGATCGCCGCTCCGGTCCGCGACTACACTTCAAAGATTTGATCGAGACAAAATCCGGCTCGCACTTTGCCCAAATTGGTCCATATTAGTCTTCTTGGTATTTCCAGCGCTATTATTTAGGGTATATTTTGGTATTCTCGCCCACAACTCGATCTTGCTATCCTTGTTCGTTGGAGCGGTATTTATATTCATCCCAGTGAAATTGATATCTTTCGGCGCTAGGCGAGACCAATCGGATTACTGGCTTCCTTTTGAAAAACCACGACGAATGGGAAATCCATGGGATGTTTTGGCGCTGTGGTTTATCTCTTGATTATGTATACCGCTGGACCCCATGTTTGGGAGAATAGTAGCTATGTTGAGAAGCTGGTACCGTTACGCAATGCCGGCAATTCAGTCTTTGTAGCAGCATATTTCTACAATAACCACGATATCTTACCGAATTGGATCTCTGAGGTGATAAAACTCGTTGATTACCTCGGTAAAGAATATGTAAGTCCTTTTATTGCGTTGCGGTGGGGGAATTTTGCTAAATCAAAGGTATATATGTCGATGACTGAAAACGACTCGACTGACAATACCGCATCACAACTACTGCAATTCTCAGTGTTCTTGACACACGAACAGATAAATCATACGCTTAATATAGCCACTGGAGTAAGTCCACTCCCAAAACATAATCCATGGATCAATGCGCAGCATAGGGTTGAGTACATGACCACTGTGCGCAACTTGGCGTTAGAACCTTTGAACGAGGTCAAGAAAACTGATCTGGGGTATCGATTAAATCAGGTTGTGTTCTTGAATGACGTGCTCTACAAACACACAGATGTGCTTCGCTTCTTGTCGCACGTTCAACCTACATACAGTAACGACAAGAATCCAGTGGTGAATTATATGACAGATGGGTAACCCGAGTTAAGTGTGGGAGGGGAATCAATGAAATCTTTGCCTTTTTCAACGATCGGAAAGATAGAACAAGAGTTCAAAAGTGCCAGGTTGTGGATGTAGGTGTATGCTGGAACGTTACCATAGTGATGGACGCCCAACCATTTCTCGCTCGACCGAAACCAAACTTACCACCACGCCATCGATACTACACGCCAAATGTCTCACCGCCAGTAAAATCCATCGACGTGCGAGATTCCTGAGTGTCAGTTTCTTCCACTGCACCTGCAAAACTGGTTCATCAACATTTCAGACACTCAGATCACACCTCGAGTGGTAATAGACCCAAGTGTGATGGTTCGCGTATACTAAAAGTTAAGCTGGTATAACTCTTACTTCCTCAATACACCACCAATTAAAGCGTGGCTTAATTCGGTTGAGCATCCGCTGATGAGGACGTGGCACATGGTCGGTTTTTTTCGACAGATTATACGCATGGAAACACCTTGACGAAAGCTGCCTTATGAGCGATTGGGTACGTTGTCCAAACCGTAGAGCAACAGAAGTCGAACCAGTCACAGTATCGCCTAATCCTGAATACAATCTAGACTTTGCAAAACTGAGTAAGCGACGGACAGAAGTTGCTGGTAAGCGGAAGATCGATCTTGACTCGGAAGAAAGAGAAAATTGCGCGCTGGGAAACTTGATATGTAATTGCGATGTGCTTTTTGACTATCTTTTCTCTTTGGTATAGCGTCTGTCATATGAAGGACTTATGTAGATTAGATTTTGAGGACTGAAAATGAAGTAATGCTGACCGACATCTGCTGGTCTGGATAAAATTGAGGTCCGTGGCCTGAACCGCGGATGGCACACAACTCAAAATGCTCGCGTGCCCGCCGCAAGCTGCGCAGCCGTACAGTGTACTTCCCCCCGTAAACCACTTCCAGCCCGGCAAACCTCAAGCGTTGAAGCGTATATTTGGGCTGACAAGCTTACGGTTAACGAATTGATGTAAATTAAATGCTAAATTATGATACAATATGCCAGCATCTATCCAAACAGCTTGAACTTGCTCTTTTTCTTCTTCTCCACGTCAAAATGTCCCGGCGGGTTGCCCGTGGTTTTGTGATGATGATGTTCTGTATTTCTCGACAGTTTATGCGGAGCTGTGGCGGGCACCGCCTGACTCGTGGGCTTCCCATTCCGAGAAGGTTGTGATTGTTGTGGTTGTGGTCGCGTTGTAATTGGCACTGGGTCCGGCTCGAGTAAGAATGAAGGCATCTTTGGCTGTGGTTGGTCCGCGGCAAGATTAAGTAGGCCTCTAGGTGCTCGTAGCTTATGCAGTTGTTGAATCCATAATTGCGGAGTTAGGTAATCTTCTGATCCAATGATGACTTCTTTCCCCAATGCGTCAGATACATTGTATGCGGCACATACCTCTGCATATGTCATTCCTCCAGCAATAAACATGAAAACCCGCTGTTTTGGCACTTTACTGTGCGACGGTCTGTCGTGCCATGTTGCTTTATTCCGTCGACCTGAAGATGACGACGTGGTTTGAGGTGTGACCATGTCTGGCGTAAGTAACGCTGCAGATTGGTCTTTGGTGTAGGGAAATGTTTGAAGATCAAGAGTGTTTTTCACAGCTTCTTCAAGAACTTGTTTGACAACCGGAACGTATCGTGTAATTTCAGTATGCTCTCGGTTATTATCCATCACATCTGGCCGCCATTTCTTTCGAGGAGGACGTTTTTCTTTGAGCGATGCCTTGACTATATTAAAGCCGACCAGATCTAAATTACGGAGCAACTGTAAGTCTGCAGATGTGAGTTTTGCATGGTGGCATAATTTTCGAAAGTCCGATTCAATGATACCATTGCGATATATCAGATACAGTGCGACCAATCTTAGTCTGTCCCTTGACGAGACTAATTCGTCGTCAAGTACCGGCACAAGTTCAGTCAAGATATTCTTCGGCGGCTTGGCTTCGTCGTTCAATCCAGTAGCTAAACACTGTTCAATATTTGCAATGTCAGCTAGCCGAGTTCTATTGAACAGCTCTGAAATAGTTTCTGTCATATTACTATGTAAACTCAGTTGATCCTTTTCCTTTGTAAACACGCGCATCGTCAACATTGCTTCTTTAAGTTGGGGCATTGACGCGTTTTGAATATTTACAATACTCGCGTTATCTTCCGTAAACTTTAAAATTTTGCTATTAACTCCCTCCATCGCGTCTGCAATGTATTCGTGTCGTAATGATGTCCAGACAGGATCTTCCTCGCCGAGTACACCGACAACCTGCTCACGCTCGTGAGTCTCGCCGTCAATGACCTCAAACGTATATTTCTTCCCGTCTTCAATAAACAATAAGTCATGTGCTAGCGCCTCGTAATTAAACTCATGCAAAAACGGTTCTTTGATATCAATCGTTCGGTCCATAATCAACATAATAGACTGTGGCCTATTTTCCTCCACGCTTGGAAAATTCCGATTCGCGCGCGCATACTCATCAAGTTCACGCTGGAAAACCGATGCAATCATATAGGACAAGGTGTATGCTTCGTGAGTTGCATCTTGTGGGTTGTAAAATCTGACTAGTGGGTACTCCCCCAGTAACGCGCATAAACTAACTAGCTTCCTCGCAGTTTTAATAACTTCCTTATTGACTAAATCAAAGCACTCCCTATTGTAAAAAGTGGGTAAAGAGTTCGGATCGTTGAATGTGAATGCTTGCGCCTCTTGAGGTAAGAAATCTATTAATAGCGGCAGGCACGACTTGACGTATCGTCCAGCTGGCGAAGACATTATTTTATTTCGTCCAGATTCATCAATCACTAACTATTAGCATTACCTCCTTTTCAAATAAATCGATGACCTACTTGGCACAAAGAATACATATGCAGACCCATACCGCGGCGGACTTCGTGAGAAATCTGCAATAGCGCAGTCGAGAATATGTGGTCGAGGAGATAAAATGTAAACTGCTTCAAAAGAACTTCTGGTTTGTCTTCGTTCTTCTATTCGTTCAACAGCTAGCGAGTCAGTATAGATCAAAGTGAGACAACTTGATGACGTACCCGACACATTATGCTTCAGAATCTCTATTGTCGGAAGAACATTGTCAAGCAGCTGCGAGGTGTAATCGTCAACAACTACATATTTGTACTGTCAAATTAGCAACGACGTATTACTGATATAAATTAGCCTTACATTATTCTTAACGACGATCGAATCCAGCAGCTCGAATATCCCTATCATTAGCATTATTAATCCTCATAAGACCTCAACAGCCTTACGTTGCCGGTATCTCTCAATCAATGAAAACGGCATATTTCAGCAATGCAACGAAATATGTGCGAAGATCAGCAGCTCTGTCGTCGCACAATTCGACGCTGCGGCCGAAGCTAGAAACGAGATCACACTCAAGTCCAACGCAACACAACCACACGTCTGAAGAGCTTTAGACAGCTGCTGATATGAATACACTTCACCAAAATCTCCAGGTTTCAAAAGCAAATTCTTATGCTCCGATGAACTTCCAACAGCGCCATCTTCCTGAATCGAAAGTCCGTTGTACGGGATCTCGAATTGGCGCCGACGACATGCCTTCACAGCCGCGCCGTTGGTCACGTGGGTTCTCCCGAGTTGGGAGAATCCAACCTCGAAATTTTGCAAAACTCGAGTCGATATGCGAACGAACATCTACAGTATTCAAAGCCAGGCAGCTTCAGAAGGTACTTAATAATGCTGGGAAGGAGGTGCAGTCTGACTCGGACTGCTTTAGGACGACCAGCTGCTTGTCGCTATGTGTTGGCTTGGAGAAGCGTGCACATTGCACGGTCAATTAGTACAAGTCCAGTACCGGGGATGGCAGATGATAAAGCTTTCACCTTACGGCGAGGGAAAGTCATGATGGACGTTTCAGATACACCAGAGTACGAGATTGAGGATGTGAAGCGAATAGTTCGGTCACAGCTTGCGCTTATGGCGCGACGGACCACTAGGATGTTGTTTTTGGACAAGCACAAGATTGATCTGTCTACTTTCGACACCTGCATTGCCGAGTTCACGCTCCGAGTCATGCAATTACCAGAGAACCAGTATATTCAATCCGCACCTACAATGAAGAGTTATCTGGCAGATAAGCCTTCAATGCCACACTTAGCCATGTTCCGAGCTATGTATTCCCGAAAAGACGCTGCTGGCAATGTCCAAAGCTTACTTGTCAAGTGTTTTTTAAATTTTGTTGAGGAATATAAAGCAACTCATCAAGCAGATTTGGCCAACAAAAAGAAGAATCAAGCTAAGACCCACGTCATTTCTAGACGACTTGCGAATATGAGCCACCCTGCAGAATGGTTCCCACAGACGCGCGGGTTGAAACGAAAGTGGATTTTACATGTCGGTCCTACCAACAGCGGCAAGACATATAATGCATTGAGACGTCTAGGAGAAGCTAAGCGAGGAATATTTGCTGGTCCGTTGCGATTACTTGCTCGTGAGGTTTTTGAACGATTTCGTGCCGAGGGGCGGCCATGTAATTTGATCACAGGCGAGGAAGTTATTGAAGATTTTGACAAGAATGGATTCAAAGCTACACTTTCATCTGCAACAGTAGAAATGGCAACGGCGTTAGGAGAGGCTGATGTTGCGGTTATAGACGAGATTCAGATGATGGCTGATCCAGAACGTGGCTGGGCGTGGACACAGGCTTTGCTCGGACTACCGGCAAAAGAACTCCACCTTTGTGGCGAAGAACGGTCGGTTGATATATTACTTGCTATAGCTAAAAGCCTTGGCGAAGAAGTAGAAATCAACAGGTATAAGCGCCTCAGTCCGCTAGTAGTCGAGCGACGGTCACTACAGTCAGCTGTGGAGCAGATCCGACCTGGAGACGCTGTTGTGACATTTAGTCGACGGAATATTTTTGCATTAAGAAGAAAAATTGAGAAACAAACTCAATTCAAATGTGCGGTTATCTACGGCGGACTTCCACCTGAGACCAGAGCGAAACAGGCGCAGCAATTCAATGACCCGAAGTCCGAATATGACGTGTTAGTGGCATCAGATGCGGTTGGTATGGGGCTAAATTTATCTATTAAGCGAGTTGTATTTGAGACTACGATCAAATTTGATGGCGAAACATTTCGGCCGCTTGATATCAATCATTTAAAGCAGATTGCTGGGCGAGCCGGTCGCTATCGGACATCCGCGGAGGGGAGCTCGTCGACCTCTGATCATGTAGATCGAATTGGCTACGTGACAACACTGGATGCAGGTGATTTACCGTACGTTGTAAAAAGTATGGCAAAACAAGCTAGGCCAATCACAAATGCAGGCTTATTACCTCTCAGTCAAATGATTCATCGGTTTGCACTTGACTTTCCTCGAGAAATGCCGTTTGACAAGATATTGACCAAGTTTCACAATATAGCGTCTGCTGGCAGCATGTACAGTTTAAGCTCACTTCGTAATATTATTGCTATTGCAGAGCTTCTTGCAACGGTCCCAAATTTATCTCTCACAGAACTGACTCGACTCATGGTTGTTCCGGCTAATCTCCGAATTGACTCGGTGGCCGCTGCTTTGGTTGAATTATGCAAGGCCATTGCGGAAGGAAATCCGACTTCTCTTATTGATATCGATTCATTTGATCTTGATACGCTTGTTTTTGCGGATTTGTCTGATGTAAAAACATTGCAGGGTCTTGAGAATCTTCATGCCATCGCAGTTATATATCTTTGGCTATCGTATGTATTACTAATTTTATTTGGTTTTTAAATGCTAATATTAGATACCGCTTTCCGGTCGTTTTGTTTGACAGAGAAGGAGCAGTGGAACTGAGTAATCACATCCAAAGTCTTATAGAGAAGTGTCTTAATACAATCCAGTTCCGACGGCGTGTTTCGCATACGACTGCGCCAGTCTACGATGATTTGCCTGATGAGACCGTGGAAATCGAGGAAGAGTCAAATGTGGTGTTGGCTGGTAACGCCGACGAAGAAGATGGGATCAGTTTCAAGTCGCGATTCGCGGAGTAATTGTAAATATTTATTAATCTTCTCTGTGAGCATTTAGAATGATGTTCGCAACTGTATAGTTACATGTATAACGGTCAATTTATTCTTAGAAATTAATAACACCACTTGTCTTGTCATCACCTTTGATAATCGTACAGGTTGAATGAGTAGATGAGAATTCCATTTTCCATTCTTCCGCAGATGTAATGACCATCGCCTTGCAAGTCGAACATTTTTGAATTTTGGTCAAGCGAATATAAAATTCCGTGATATGACCATTTATTGTCAGTAGGATTGTAGGTTGTTAAAGTCAGACGGGTGAAATATGAGCCTTCAAGCATGAAAATTGAGTCTCGGTAAGGAACACCAACTAATGAATCGCCTGAAGTTAAAAATCCACCCATGGATTCAATCTCAAATGTGTCTAAGTTGAGCATCGAAAGGGTGCGAATTCCAGAGCAAGTTACGTACATGTATTGCGACTGTAATGGCCTGTATAGTCTTGTATCTGTTGAGAACGACAGTTCGGACTGGTATACCAATTGCTGGTCGAAATCCCACACCATCATGAAAGAGTCGACATCATGACGTATGGATCGCGATACCAAGAGTATTATTAATTCCCGATCTGCATGAATACCGAGCTTGTAAATGGTAAGTCTTCGTGCTTGCAAGGCATCGCTAATTTTATATGTAGTGAGCTCGTCGTTGCTCTCAGTATCCCACAGCATGATTTCAGTATCCATAGTGATTACTCCAATTACATCTTTGCACGAGGTCATATCTCTAGTATTAGACGACAATAATTGGCGCTCTTGACATGTCGACGTGTCCCGCAATTTCCAAACTCTACATTTCCCAAGAGAGGTAACTCCAGCGCAAACGGTTTCTGAACAAGTTAGATTGTACCAGCTTTCTCTGCTCTTTTGTAGGACCCAGCGCTTATCTGAATATAATTCGTAAAGCATAGTGTGCTTTAAATCTGATCCCATGACAATTCCAGAAATAACCAGCTTCCCACCCCAGTATGCCATAATATAAGGTCGAATATCAGCAATCTCTTTCCGTGTACCGAGTCGATTGGAATTCTTGATAGCCATGCTTCTAAAAGTGCACAGTCGCAACTGCTCGAGTTTTGAGATATCTGCATCTTGCGGTCGCAGAGACGGTCGCTCGTCTTTAAACTCTAGTTGCTTCACCGTACTTGATACAAATTCACTACCTAATCTATCCCTCCATCGTCTGCTAACTCGCTGCCACGACAAGACTTCCCGCCCAGTGGCATATGACAACACTAGTATCAAAATTTCTGATGGTAGAAGCCCAATAATATCCACAAACAGCTGTCGCTCCCCAAGTGCCCTGGTCAGATGCCAAACATCAGAGGGAAGCAAACTGGTATACAGCAAATTGAGTCTTGTAGTTAGTCATATTCCACGCGAAATTAGTGCCATCTTACAATTCCTGTCGCACGGCAGTACTTTTTATTTCTCTGAACTTTTCAAATGCATCAGCTATGCTCAGAACATCTTCTACCTCTCTGTCAGCGCATATCTTCGTATGGTGTTCCATGACCCCCGTAACAGATGTATATAGTCCGGGGTAATTCGATGCAACGAGTTGGCCAGCGCACGCACACTTGCAATTATACAGCAACGAAAGCTCAGCAGGGAATTTAATTCGAACAAAATCGGTCCAATTGCAACATTCTGACAGTCTGAAGCTCTCTAATAGACTACTAGAGACAAACAGATCTATACCAGGTGCAACAGTTAGGATGTGCTCATGATTGGTTTTTCTTACATTTACAGTCCGTGTGCAGCGTGGGTCCGACTCAGGTACAGCATTAACCTCCTCGCGCTGTACGCTTGGACCTACAGTAATACGAGAATAGTTAGCCAGACTTTAAACAATATATAGACAGTAAGATTGCTTTTAATTAACTTTAGATAGGACTGACGTATCTTATAAATCAGCGAAGCAGAAAATCAAAGACACAAGTCTCCTAGAAAATGGCATGTATCTTCACCTTACTTGATTACATACTTGATCCAACTTATTTTTATTGTTATAAGCTGTCCTTTACAGGGCTGACCATGTATAATCGAGAATGGGTAGAGAGGTTGACTCCAGGTGATATATGCGGAGCATGGAGGTGTCAGGTATAACGTAGAAGTCAATTTTTTTCTTGATTCTGGCATTATTATCTTGACGTGTTTCTAAGACTTGACCTATTTAATATTATTTTATTTTGCTTTATTTTTTCTATAAAGCGTTCTTATTGCAGTATCTGATCAGACGGGTTTTGGGGGGCATGGCTATTTAATGGCTAATGATCTGAGATCTCAAATTTTTAAAAAACTGTCGCTGAATGCTTTCGAATTTGACTTAGTTGCTTTGCTTTCTATTGCTATAATGCCTTGTTTGTCTATTAACAGCAAAAAGTTACATAGATGCAGAGGAGAAATACTAAAAAAATGATTTACAAGATATATATTCCAGTTTATACTGCCAGGCGGCGGAATATGATAGCTATGGCATGAAGCTTTAGGCTTGGCTATATTATAAAAAAAGAGTTATAATGCAAGATATTTTTGAGTCAATCCAAAAAACCTTACTTACCGGTTGCACAATGCAACCAACATATTCGCTAAATATTGAAATCCACCCCTAATATGCCTCTGTGCTTTTTTAAATTGTAAGCATAGAATATACGCAGTACGCTTGTAGCCAAGGGTAGCAAAAACTACTAAATGTTGATATTCACCTTCTCTTCTATGAGTGTGTCATGAACAGCATAGACTAACAGCGGTCACTAGGTTTCGCTTAGATGATTGTGGAATTTATTGATTGTGGAATTTATTGGTTAACTCGTTTTAAAAAAAGCATAAGTCAAATGTGAGTCTCTCAAAGTAATCTAAACAGAAAAAATATTATCGACGACTATTAACTCTTGAATACAAGGTTTCGTGTTATATGTCAGTTCCAATCGATTTCAATGGCTACCGGAATGCATTTTGTGCAGAATAGTCAGTTGTTGTTAGGAGTACGCCTCTCGCTAACTAAAGTAACTAGTTATGGGTATTTAAGCCACCATTTTGAGTGTAGCCTAATATACTAATTGTACATCCTACTTCTATCTTTTATATCATACTCGACATACTTCTATTCTATGCCGCCGAGGTCTACCCAAAAGTATCGTCGTACTCCTCTTCATCATCTTCCGGAAGCTCGATTTTCTTCTTTTCAAGCAAGTTCTTTCTACATAGTGGGCACGTAGCATGAAGTTTAAGCCACGGACCAATACATTCCAAGTCAAAATGATGCAATCTGTAGCATGGTAACCGGACTACCAACGGATATTTGTCCTCTAAATATGCAGAATTGCAAATCGCACAAGTATCTTTTGGCTTCAATTTGGTCTTGGGAATTCGTTCTAGTGAATCCAAAAACTCTTGACTGACTCCGTCTGGCTTTGCTGGCATATGGGCAGCATCACCTAGTAATTGCTCTGCCATATTCTGTAGCAACTCTGAATCCATTTGCTGGAACGCTCTTGGCAATTAGCAAAGCTTAAAAACTACTAAATTGTCACGTACTCTGCTAATGATCTGTACTCTGTTGCTTGCGGTCGCCGACCTGTAGAGAAAAAAGAAGCTAAATCTGGGTGCAGGTTTAGCAATGTCGGTCGGTCACTGTCATTCCTGTCAGATGATGGGGTCGACCCAAGATTGTGGTCATCTACTATGTTAGAATCAATTAGATACAAATTTTCCTGTATATAGATACCTTCGTAAGAAGCCATATTTATCCTATAGATTTGAATTTAGTAGACAAAAAAGACCTGTAATCGAAAATCACGGTAAGATGGTACGTAACACCGATGCATGATGCATCCCAAGAAGCCCTTCGGCGGGTGTCAGAGACTCCAGGGTGAGGGTTGTGACAATTATTCTTTTGAAGTCTGGAAGATCGACGGATGGAAGATATACTTATTTGACGGGGATGTAATTGTAATAATATAACAAAAGGTACAATCAGGAGTCCCAATATCTGCGTGACGTTCCAGTTTCCGTCAGCAGGGTATCGGGGAGATACAACATTGTTTTAATAGAAGGTCAAACCTCCTCACATAGAACAACCTCATAACATAGAACAGTCTCATTTCGAGTAAATACCTCGTCACAAATAATATGGTCATAACAAATAACCAAAGGTGACGAGTCATAACACTTCAATACAAAGGTCCCCTCATCATGGCCCATGGGGTCTAGGTCCGAGAGTACAAAAGGATGCAGGATACAATCATTCACCTGGCAGCGGGCTTGTGACGGGTTAGGGCCCCGTCCAGAGGAATAAGATATAAAGGATAGAGTGAGCCTTTAATAATGTAATATATCTTAGAAGGCTTGGGCTTTGGCCCAGCACCAACAATAAATGGATATTAAGCCTAAGCAATAGTAATCCCGTTAGAGGGCTTCGCTTCTGATGCGACAGGGCTTATAACCAGCCGCGCGTCCGCGCGTCAGTGCGTGTCAGCCAGACTAAACATACTGAATCACTCTGTAAATGCCGACTTCTTTAATATATTGTAACTCTATCGATTAACTATCAGTATAGTATTATTAATTAAGTATAAGTTGATATGCAAAGCTCAATAACATTATGCCAAGTTCCCAATTTTTCGCTCCATATATTCGACTAATAAACCAAATCACCAAAATCTCCTGGATACCGAAACATAGGTTCATCATTATCATTCGACTCCTGTTTAATATGTGGTGAAGCAAGAGGCTGATCATTTGTATTTATAGCCATAAAAGGTTCTGATGCATCGTACTCAGGCGCTGGCATCGAGTTGCCTATTGTACTCCCCAGTGGTGGCCAAAGATCACTACCGCTCATCATATTTTGCATAGACCAGAGTTGTGGCTGTGGTGTCGCCGCCTGAGGCATTTGCTGCTGCAGAACGTCCTTTGATTGCGGTGGAGATGACACTGACGGAAACCCGATAAAACCGAATCCTTGCACTGTGGCTGCGTCGAGTTGCTGGTGGTGAGGATATTGAAACACGGCTGTAGTATCCTGCACATCAGCTTGCTGATTCTGTAGAGTAGACCCTTGTTGCAAAATATCCCATAGTTCATCCTGCACAGGTACAAGGCCATCCATGTATGTTGTCCGAAAACGGGCCAATCCCATTGGCGTATATCCATCAGACGGTGTCGAGTCAACCGATGACGGGGTTGGCATCGCCGGGGTTGCGTTTTCAGGAGTAATCGAAGAGGCTGTTACTTCAAGTAAGGAGGTCTTGAATAGATTGGGTCTTAAGCCAGATTGTTGCATAAATTCTTGTTGAGAAGTTGAAGACTGTTCCTGTGACTGTGATTGCAATTCTTGTTGCAACTCTGGTTTTGCTGGTTGTAACTCTGGTTGCAAATCTGGTTGTGACTGAGACTCCGGTTGCGGTTCTGATTGTTTTTGTGATTCAGCAGGTGGCTTGGGCCTGAGATGTTTTCGATGCTTCGTAGATGGTTTCGTATCCGTGATCGGTTCTTCAGTGTGTATCGCAGAGTTCAAAAATGTCTCAAATGAATCTCTAAAATGCTTTGATGCTGGCCATCGTTCGGCGATGACTCCGAGTACCATTGAACAAGCCCGAATGTCAGCAAGGAATGTAGTATCCAAAACAGATTGATCCTTTGTGTAACAATAGATCATTGTGATGCCCGCCATGAAAGAAGCTTGCAATGCCAAAAACGAATAAGAAACTGATCTTAAATATTGATGTAATCGCTTGTAAATTTGACAAAGTTGGCCCGACGATCGCAAACACTGTATAAACTCTTCCGAATTTGACGAAACAAGCGGCAGTTTCGGAACAAGAAGTAACCGCATATTAGAATAGTAATTAAGTAGGTAATATTCTTCTGACATCCACAATTTAGGAGTTGGTGTAGCTGACAGCGGCCGCAAATCTGATAACTTCAACACCGCATCTCTCCAATCGTCCAGCTCTTTTCGCAGAAGTTTAAATTTTTTTTCTGATGGTAGTTGTTGTTTGTCCACTCTATATATTTTTTCTTGAATACGTGCTGCAATTCTTTTGATTTGAACAATAAATATACTGGATGTGATAGAGGTAAAGTGATCAAGTGAAGACATAGCAACAGCCGCTTGTAGTTCTTGCTCGTCCCGAACATCCTCATCCACATTTGCAGGAAGCTAAAAAAATCAGATTTTATCACCGAAGAAACTTGAAACTCAGGCTTTCTCACCTCTATATCAATATCTCTGTCCGCAATACAGAATGGTCGACCAAGCGTGACTGATACCGAACGTTCAAGAACGTATAAACTCCAAAACATCCTTTTTCGTCTTTGGTCATCAAATGCAGATTTTACAGCCAGCTTTCTATGGAACCCTGCTTCGACGCATAACCGCATTGTAAACCCGGTAAGATGCCAGATTCCTGGGCCAGATGGAGATCTTAATTGGAAAACAACTACTAATAGCAACTTCTCGATAACGTCGATAATCGGTGAATCTGACAAAATATCAAGATATCGCATAGCGACAAGATAATGCGTGTCTGGAGGAATATATGCATATGTTCCCGTAAGTTGTAAATAACGTGCTCCAATTGCGTAGATCATGTGTAGTTTAAACCAAGTCGACCTTATTGTAGAAGTATATTCTTTCTCCTGTCGTGCAATTTTTTCGGATGTGGTATCTTTTTTTTCAGAGTTCTTGACAGTAATTTCTGCTAACTTCCTTGCGATTTCTTGTCGGCGTTCGGACATATCGATAATGTCTTTCTTATAAATGAACGGGTAGCGCATCTGAACACCTTTCATATACGCTTCCACTAATCTGCTCACCATGTAAGGTGGAGGAATTTGACTTAAAAAAATTTGCTCAAGTTCTGGAACTGTAGTGGCGCTGCCTTTGTTGGGTGAGCTAATCGCTGAGAATGTTGAAGCAGTTTGTACAGCACTGGCAACAGCAGCTGGTTCAGTAATTGGCGCCATGGTTGAAGGAATTCGGGAAGTCATGTTAACCGCAGGCATATTGGTGTTGACGGGAAGCGATTTTGCCAATGTACCGCCATAGATAGCAGCCTGCACCAATCGTGTTAAAGGAAAACCTGAAGACGAGCCTAAGTAATCGGCTTGGGCTGGAGATCCTGCACCGGACATCCCTGAAGAGAGCGAAGATGCTTCAAGAGGAGCATTGGCACTTTTGACAAAATCAGCTATAGACGGCAGTTGTTGCGGTGACTGAGATAGCTGTGCAGATGGAGCAGGAATCCTAACGTTGAAGTCATCTGGAGTATGGTTTTGAGCAGATGGAGCATTCGACTTAGAGCTAAAACCGCCGCTGTTTCGCAAAGCTTCGTTTTGATTTCGAAGTGATTTAACTTCCTCCTCTAGCTTTGATACATGCTCTTCAATCTGACGCACATAGCTTGCAGGATAAGCCTGTTCTTTATTGATACAGTCCACGCCAGCCTTGACACAGTTTGCGCATCTAGGAAACGCATTGTCGCATTTTTGCTTTCGCAATTTACAAAGATTACAAGCTGCAATCGACCGCATGCGCTTCTTCGGTCTGTCACCAGTCCCATCCATGATTGTGTCAACAATTGCAGACCAGCAGACTAATAATTCAACCCACTTTGAGCTCTGTGCTTATGTAATAAGCAATTAGCTTTCCTCTTAGATTCAAAAAGTATTCAAACTGTTGTACGCATGCTAGATCACGACTGAAGACTATCTGATTCTAGTTTCAATAGTGCAAATGCTCAGGAATTGCTGCGATTGTGAATACACGCTGTAATCAGAAGTTGGTCACCGTAATATCAGTCTTAGCCGTCTCCAATTCGCCCAATTCGATCAAGTCGACGCTTGCTCACATTGCATTGCAAATTGCCAACGCAAATTGCGGGTCGGATGAGGTTTGTAGCCGCGTAGCGGCCAGGTTTAGGTTATTAGGTTAATTTGTTATTGTCAGAAAAACTAAAGCCCAAACCCTTGCCTGCTCCAGCGACATTGAAGTTGAGGGACGAATTCAAAGTTTGGATTAACTTAGTCAATTAATTGCTGCCTGCGTTTAATAAGTTAATCGTTAACTCAATTAGTTAACAATTCAGATTGGTTAACTAGTTTAAAGCTGGGCAAGATAAAGATAAATTTTGGGCTAACTACGAGTTTTCGGAAGTATGTTGCTTTCATCCGGTCATGTATACAACCACAAAAGATAAAGATAATTTTTCATTATCTAGATAACTATCTAGATAAAATAATCTATTAATTTTGCACTTTTCAAAAAATGTAAAGAATAAAGATAATCAAAAATGGCCAAGATAATATCTTTGCCCATCCCTACCGTTACTAGTTAAGCTGAAATCCAGCAATTTGCAAGATGGCGCTTTAGAAGTGATACGAAACGGGCTTGCTCAAGTTCAAATTAGCAGACCTGGTACATCAACATATTGATTATGGTCACAATGATTCAAAGTATGATCGTAATTTGTTAAAATACTATCACGCAGTAGCTTAGACTAGGGGTGGCCACGGATACATATCCACGGATATTTGACGGATACTTCGGATATTCGGATATATCTGCAGAAAATACGGCAAAACGGATATGTAGATAGTAATCAAATATTGATAGCACCTTCTAAGTATATTTAAAATATCTACTATCTAATAAAATCAATCAAGTGTTATTCTTAACCAGGATATCAATAACAATAATAAAGCGCACCAAGATTCAAGAACGTCAACGATAAGATAAAGTATTTATAATAAAAGTATTAAATATAATCAAAAACATTAACAAATAAAATATAACAGAATTAGGAGTAAGTTTTTCTTTTGTATCTTAATATATTGAATAGTTAACTAATAATAGATAGCAATTGTTACACAGTTACCTGTGCCGGCAGTGTCGTACCCTAAGCCTCCACTAACCCGAGCTCTGGGCTTGGTTCCCCAAAAACCTACGAAATGAGAATAGATAAAAGGTGAAGTAGCTTGATACTTGGAATTAACGGAATGGGACGTGCTTACCTGCACATCAACCGTTCCGCGTTTGAGAAGAGTTCTTGGAACCAGGTGTCATCCTGCGTTCGCCTAAGAAACCAATTGCTGGCCGAACTTGCCTTGCGACGAGTTTCGTGTCGCTTCTGCACCGCCGCGACGATGAAAGCGTGGTACTGGGCACGATGGAGTTCTACGGGGCCCTGCAAGATCTCGTAGAAGCTAAGGTATCTCTAGTGGTTTCGAATCAGCACACAGTCGTAGACGATGGCGCTGTGTGTCTAAAGCTGACTGGCACAATGCACATCCGGTTGAGTCGGCAAAGGGAACGAGGCTGATTCGTCGAACAAACTCAGCGTCAAACCGTGACGTAGTGGGGACAAGTTCAAGGGACAGCTTGAATATTATCATGTATACAAGCGAGGGCTTTAAGCATTACTTCGGCTGTAACAAATATATACGTTACTCTGGGATGAAGCCGACTGGCTCTATCATTAACAGCCCTAGCCCTTTAGATCCGGGGAATTGTATTATTTGAAATTTTGAATAGTTAAGTCTGAATTTTTGACCGGAAAGTACGACTGAAGCCTACCTGATATATTGTATTTTGCTAGATCTTCTGTTTTAAGCATACAGCCTTGATATTGGATTGTCTGACATCATCGCAAGCTAGTGACATCGTTTACTGTAGCAATATGTACGATGACATCTATTGATCTTCGGATTGCCCATGATGTCAATACACACCATGACATCCGCGAGAGTCTAGAAGATTTCTGTGACGGCGATGATAATGATCTAACAGTAAGGAAAAAGAGAGTTTCTAGCAAAACCATTGAAAAGAATAGAAGTAGAAATGGAAACAGATGAATTTTTGGGATATAAATCAAGATATGCATGATCAAAGCCGATTTGCATCATAATTATACATACATGTTGTATGTAATTAGGTGCACGATCGATGTAGGCACAACGAGGAGGGCACGTCACATTTCCTGCAATGAGCATGTCCACTCCAGGCAGTATATAATACCTTCACAGCTAGTTTTTTGGTCTGAGCCATTCCAGACCTCACAACTGTACGTACATATTATCCTTTCCCTGCACTCTAATGAGTGATTTGTGGTTTGTATTAATCGGCGCCTTTATCGCGCACGTGTGGAGACGCGCCAGGTTCTCGGCGACAAGTTAACCGCAGCAGCAATGTACACATGACGCTTTTTTGTAAATGGCCAATCGTAGCAACAAACCGACTGCCATTCCAATGCTATGTGTAATTCGATCCAGACCGTCAGACAGGCACATTAAATCTCTCCAGAACCTTATCACATCACCAACCAAGAAAAAGTGGCGCGGAAGTTGCCGCATGGCCTGCCGCGCGTCTTTATATTTCCGGCTCATAGGGCAAGGGACCGCTGCTGCCAAAATCACCTATGTACATATATGTATCATCATACACTCTGTAGCACACTTTTCTGGTAGTAGCAGGACACCAACCTTTGTTTTTGTCACCAGAAGAAGACAGTCGTCAGTATACCAAGACAAGGCCATTGGCAACTGTTGCTAACGACAATTATGGGAACGAGTGCGCCACTGATACTCGCCACTCGAACAGGAGTCTTGAAATATTCGCTCACTAACACAAGGGGCCCTGCCTGAGGCAATGGCGCCCCTCGATTAACCGAAAAGCTAAAGTTTTCAAGTTCGTCACAGGCTTTGGTGGTGGAACAAAACAATAGCCTGCTGCTGTCCGGAGACTGCCGCAACGTGACAGAGATTGTGGCGAAAACTTGTGGGCCCTTGGACCCTGATGATTTACTGTACATACATTGCTTGATTCAGGTACAGCCCTTTAAATTTGGACGGTGGTGGCGGACAATAGATTGTCAGACTTTGATGCAATAGTTATTGCGTTTTGGGCAGACCAGCCGACCACCCGCGGCAGCCAGCCCCGAGACCGGGCGAGATCAGATACATACACTCCCATAATTCCTGACAGATGTCAAAACGGGTTCAAGTCAGTTATGCACGAGATTTTTTACTGTCAAGATGCAGGAACATAATATTTAGTAGACTAATCTTCGAGTCGGTGGGGTGTGTTTTTTAGAACAAAAAACAACCAGTGAAGCTCCAGACCAATAACCAAGCCAGTCAGTGGGTTGCCGAGCTTGATTAGTATAGTCGTGGACAGTTGAAGCTAAATTGTCATTAGTGTTGTAGCCCTATTAGGAATGTGTTCAGGGACCATTTTTCTCTGTTATGATCGGCGCGGTACCTCGATTAGCTCGCATCATCTCATCACATATTTCAGTTTTACAAAATTTGGGGTGACGGACGACGATGAAACTCTTTTTTTCTAATTTTTTTTTAAATAATTTAAAAGATGCTGACTGTAGTAAATCTCCCTCATTCTGGGAAACATTCGACTGATCTATCTAAAAACTGGTTCATGTAGATCCGCGGTGATAGTTTAACATACTTTTATGACCCACTCACTGGTGATAGGTTATCGTATTTTCATGTGATGAGAGATGATGATCTAACGGTAGCTAGGTTTGCGAGTTTTAATGTGGCAATGTCTCCGTGCCTATTTTACGTCACACCCATATGGACCAGACCACAGATATATAAGTTGTGCATGGGCACCTGTTGTCATGACCTTTTTTAGTTTGCTAATCTCACACGTCTTTCCGCATATCCACAATGACTTCAATGAGTTTTCTTGTTTTGTTCACGCTAATTTCTGCGTTGGAGTATGTCAATGGCTCTCCAATTATAATGAAGAGAGACACAGTTGCTTCGAACACCCGCTCGGTGCCCGACATTCTAACTCCACACTATACCTTAAAGCCTGCTTATAAGCAATCACCAATAGCGTATTCTGACTTCACTGTTGCAAATGTGGTCGATTACGGTAATCTCAGAGACTGGTCAAATAGTTTTACTACTTATCGCGATGGCGGTGGCTCTTGTTCGCTATACAACCGAACTCTTTGGTTTTTTGACGACACTTCGCTGTACAGCGGCTCTACTTTGAAAGGTTTTATTTCAAACTCGGTTTCAATTGCCAATTCGTTTGACACTCCGGCAAACTTGACCGATGTGAATGCATCTCCCACTACAGGTGCTTATCCTTCGAACCCGGCTATTCCCTTTACCAGCGCTGAACAAGCAGTGGCAAATTCTGTGTCAAAGCGTTATGCGTTGTGGACGTATACAAATTGTGTTCAGACTTCCGAAACTAGTGCGGTTCATTTTTGGGCAGTGAACAAGTACTCTTCGACTTCTACTCGCACGTTATTGGGAAATACCATGGCCTCATATTCCTTAGATCCGGACACTAATCAGCTTACGATAACTAGAGAATCGCAACTGACGTTTAACACTAGCACATATGCTTATGGCTCGTTTGCAAATGTTGTTGTTAATGGTGTTGCTTACTTGTACGCTATCGATACTACCTATTCAAGTCATCAGGATATTCACGTGGCATCTGTCCCAGTCGGCAAGATTGGAGATCTCTCAAAGTGGACGTATTGGGATCGAGGTGCGTATGCGTGGAGTAGTACGATGCCAATTCCTACTGCACGAAGAAAATCGGCCGCCGTGATTACAACATCATCTATCTCATTTTCTACCGGATCTATCTTTTACTCAGAGTACCACAATGCTTATCTAATGATTTTCTTCTCCAATTGGGCTGATTCTGCTTACCGTGTTTTTTATGCTCCTACACCGCTTGGTCCATGGACTAATCCCAACAAAATTATTTATCAGTCAACAATAGGTACCTATTACAATTACGGTGGTGTGGCACATCCAACTTATGGTCAAGTTGGATCCGAGCCAGGTGGAAAAAATATTATGCTTCACTTGTCCTATCGGTCATCATCAGGAACTTATCCAAAGGCGTTCATGTTAAGTTTTGCGTAAACTGGAACTGGGGCGCTTTCAAACTTTGTTTTTTTGTTGGACGAGGGTTATTGATGACTTTAAGATTTATTATTGAAAGCAAAGAAAATTTAAATTACAGTAATGACTTAAGTAAATATGTTAATTCATATAACTTTTTAGAATGAAGAGAGAACACCCACAGCGACAACCATACCCAAGGCAAGTGTCATAGAAGCGCGGACATATCCAGCGCCGTTGGTAGTCTCCTGAGCAGGTGCAGTGGTAGTGTTACTGCCAGTGTAGTTGGTAGCAGCAGTCGCATTGGCCGAACCAGGGCACGAATGGTTCTTGAAAAGAGTAGCCGAATCGAGAATTGTATCGTTAGCCGAAACGATAAAGTCGTGAGTAACGTGCGTGCAGTTGTGGAAAGTTAGACGAGACCAACCGAATGTATCGTTTTGGATATATCTGACATAATCTGGAACGGGCTCTGTGTAAGTGGTAAGTCCATGGTAGTGACCAGCAGCACCGTTTAAAATGTACCATGGTGCAGCTGGGTTATCGAGCTCGTTAGGATCGATAACATCGTAAGCAATTGGTGCATTTCTTTCGTAAATATGGACATGGCCGTAAAACACAATATCGACTTCATATTTGACCAACAAAGGTTCAAAAGCAAGCTTACAGTTCCAGCACAAAGTCTCAGAAACGTTCTGGCCAGCAACGTACCAAGGTCTGTGGGCACCGACAATAATCCATGGAGTAAGAGTGCGATTGACGCTGGCGAGATCCTTCTCCAACCAATCGACCTGCTCATTTTCGTATGATCCAAAGGGCCCAGAATACATACCCTCTGGGCCATCAACCTCATCTTCAGCCATCAGACCGCTGCCGAGATCGGTTTCGGTGTTGATCATCACATAGTGAACCATACCATGATCAAACGAGTACCAGAAGTTACCAACACCGTTGGACTCGTCCGAAGGCATCTTCCAATGATCGATAAAACCAGTAAAGTTGCGCTGTCCTTCGACACATAGTGAAATGCTGTATGTAATACCGGTAGCATGGTCGGTAGTACCACCTTCGTCACAGTTAGACTCGTGGTTACCAGGTCCGACCATATAAGGCTTCAACGAAGAGAAAGTCTGTGTCTCATCGTAGTAGCCATTCAAAAGGTGATTATATTGTTCCTCGGCGCCGTCGATAGTGATGTTACCTTCAAGATATCCCTTAATAGTTTCAGACAACCAAGTATCGGCATAAGCCAAATCACCAGCTATAAAATTAGTCATACATATCCAAAGAAAAAAAAAGTTTCATTGCAGGCATACGGTGAAAAATAAGATCGTAGCCATCAACATAACGAGTCAAAGACTGCATAGTATTGTGATCGCCTGGCTTAATGTTGGGATAGTCTGAAGCGACACTCTCGCCAAGTAGACCCATGACACCCATATCAATCACTACTGCTGCAGAGTAAGGGGTGTAGTCGCCAGGCGCACGAGCAGTAGTAAACGTGTAAGGAGCAGCTTGAGTGCAGTTCTCGCAATTTGAGTTGGCGACAAGGTAATAGTATGTCGTATCAGGTTCCAATCCAGTGATCTTGACATGATGTGACCATGTAAGTGATGACGAATAAGTTGTAGAGTATCCGAGGGCAGTCCCGGTCAAATTCCAAGCATCCGTGCCGTACTGCACAAATGCCTTGTCAATCTCCTCGTAAGTGTTCCATGAGACTGTCATGCCAGTAGGCCCGGCATATGCCAAGCGATGCTGCAAAGGCTGGATACCATTCTCAGGAATATCACCAGGAACAAGAAGCTGTGCCACTGTTGCACCCACAAAGGAAAGCACTGCAAAAAACCCCTTCATCTTCACAACAGTGAGCTTAAATGAAGAAACAAGAGTTACAGCTCATGAAGCGACTGTGACCGGTCAATATATATGTAACCCACCGAGCCATGGGGACAACCAGACAGCAACTGTCTTTTGGTAGAAGTCTACATTACACGTGCTAGCAAATGTCCAGATTCAAAAGCAGTCAAATGTTTCAATTTGAGCACGAATCAGTGCAAGGCGAGTGAGAGCAATAAGCTTTCCCCCCGAAGCTTAGATGTCTTGCGTACCTCGCAGAGACACAGCGTGCTGTTCAATTTTCATTTGGTATACACACGCTGGGAACTATAGTCATGATAGGTTTCCAATGACTTGAATCTTATTTTCCTCGGTATAAAGAAATTTGTCATTGCCAATACATTAGATCAATTGGATTGTCCATATCTTGTAGCCATCCTCTCCAATTAGGTCGACAACGACATATGGTCATCACGCCCACCAGCCTAATAGGAGCTTCACATCAAGGGCTTAGAAACGTGCTAAAACTGATTTTCAGACGCAGTCTCATTGGCCAACCTAAATCTTGTCTATTTCCGGTATAATGGCTTGATCTAGCGCACTCTCAAATTGTCAATCAGTTCTCCCCAGAGAGCACCTCAAAATTTCTAGAATCACTTAGTTAACCTTGTAGATCGATCCTCGGGGCCTTTCGCTCCGCGCGAATCCGGCACGTGTTGATACCACGGGACGGCAACCCACAGGCTGCCACAGCAATATGTAAACCACATTCGTCTCTAACTCAAAATGGAGTTGAATCCAAAAAGAAAACAGCAAGCAAGATTCAGACCGAAGTTGACTGAGAATTGAGCGCACTGACCATCAGAGCTCAGTGGGTACGTACATACCGAATTTCCCGTCCGGGCATAGTCTTTTTTGTTATGGTTGGCTCTCCAATGACCATTTGGGTCAATATAATATATTTTAGCGCATAAGTTATTATTGATTCTACATAGTTATACTGCAGCTTTTGTTTACTGAACAGAAATAATATTAGGGCGGCATACTATTCAGAATAAATTATCACTCAAACTGTTTTATCATTTGTTATTAATAGCAATGTGGCATATTCTGGCAGTATGCATATCTTTTGGTGCGATTTTGACATACCATTATCGAGGTTAGAGCCTAGATTGTATGTATGCCTTGTCGCGGACCCAGAATGTGCTTTCCCAAGAGGTGCAAGGCTGCAAGTTGTGCACATACGATGGGACGACCACACGCAACCACTTTAGCCTTTAACTCGAAAGGGGAATAAATCCACCGCAAAATTCCGGCTGGTTGTTGCTGCTATGAGCCGTAATAATTGTGCACATTGATCTGCGCTATTTTTTCCTTTTTTTTTTTTTCACTAAATTACTTCCTTCGCCAAGTTTCTAGTCATAATACAGCTGTACATACATGGCGATCATAGTCATGGCGCAATGATACCATAACTTATATCATTGATACACACCGTAATAACACATATATTCATCGAAACACGTAAAGATACAGTCATTGAGCAGATAAGCATACAACCATTGACAAACATAGCCCTTAGAACGTAACGAAAATCTATACACACCTCATCTGTGAATGTCCTTCCGATCATATTCACGGTCGTTTACTCATCCTAAGACTCCTCAGCAGCGGATGCCTCTACTATCGCAGCTTCCTCAGCAACTGACGTGGCAATGCTTGACTCTAAACAAATGAATTTAGAGCTTGTGTATAAAAAAAAAAGTCAATCCGACAGTGACTTACCTCTTGTGAATCTAGCTTCCATCTCTTTGAGTTCGTATTCTCGTGCCAACAATTCTTGGCGCTTCTCAGTGATCTCCCTTTGCACCTTAAGCTCTATTTCACGCAGTTTTTCTTCATCTCTACGGAGCTGCTCTTCCTTGAGGAGATATGACTGGTTTGCCATCTCTTCAGCATTCAAACTTGTATCCATCGCTCCATCTACACCCTTAGATAACCTCTCTGTTCTGTAGTTCTCGTAAAGGAAATAGTGTGTAATTTCCTTCAGATCAGCCAAGTGTGTTCCAAGAAGAGCAGAACGTAGTAAAAGAAAATCAGAATGTTTTGGGTTCTCAACTAGAAACTTGTTAAAATAAAATTTATTTTTTTTTGGTGATCTCAAATGTATATCTTTACCTTCAACTATGCCCCAAGGGTATCGACGAGCCCGGACTTCCTTTCCACCTATGTTGTATGTATCATTGCTGCCGACAATTGCAAACGGTAGCGCAGCTCTTAACTCAGCATTTTCTTCAATGGTCTGCTCGTCATCTTCTTCAACGTCATAGGGGAAGTTGTAGATAGGAATCTTATAGTACTCAATATCCTCCATAATGATCTTCTTCGACTCAGCAAGCTCGGACGCTGTTAAGGTATCTGCTTTTCCAATCACTGGGATAATGTTGACGCGTGGTGAAAGTCTCTTCATCAACTCGATATCGAGTTCTCTAAGGCCATGGCCGGTAGGTGTGATAAAATACAAAAGCACATGCACTCTGCTGTCTTTGAACCGTGGGTTTCGTTTGATTCTTGTTTCCTCAGCTAAAATGTCGTCATACTGATGTTCCAAGTAACCCAGAATCTCTGCAAAGCTGGCCTCATTGTCAATGTCGTCACCGAAACCTGGAGTATCAACAATCGTTAGAGAAACCTTGGTACCATCTTCATCAAGATCAACAGTAATCGGCTTGATCGAAACTCCCTTCTCCACATGAACATTTTTGACGTCGTCGTAGTACGCACCAGCAGCTGAATCAAGCGCGCGTTGGTTGCACAATGTGTTGACAAATGTTGTGCGACCGGTGCCGGATATTCCGACAACCATAATACAGAACTGAATACCCTTCTTCAGGTTTTTCTTATGATGTAACTGCATGGCCCGTATGTTAGATTGAGTTCAACATGTTTTTTTGCGCGCGTCTTGCAGCAGCTTGACTTACCCCGACAGACGACATTCTGACCAGTCAAACCTTCAAACACAAAATATAAATGATCAGCCTGTTTCTATTCGTGAATTCTAGCCACTGCACTTCTAAAATTTCTGAAATGTGAAGACGAATTGACAACAGGATCTCAGAGCTCAATTAAAGAAAGGGGCAGCTTGCTGCGCCAGTCAAATAATTAAATAACAAAGCAAATCCAAGCGTGCAACGTGCGCGTCAGGCAGCGCCGCAGCGACGCGTCAAAACCCTTCACCCAAGAGCCCTGATAACCTAGTTTTAAAACTCCCATAAGTGTCACCTAAGGCATTGAACATTGGCGCACCTTGCCCATACAAAAAACCAGGCATGATAATCCACAAAAAAAAGAAAAAAAAAAAAGAAAAGAATATAGACCACAGAGTCCATTATGTTTGAATATGTACGGAAACTCTTCTATTAGAACTCTGGCCGCATATGCGCTTTTAAAGTTATGTTGATTTTTCCTGCGTTAAGCTTGACTTCATTGTACGTATTTGTCTCTATTTTCATGTTTTCGTTGAAGTAAATTCTGGGTACTTTACTTGTTTGTGTTAGTCGTTTGATGTTTTGTTTACTTTTCTTCCTTGTGTCGGTGAGAGCGTGGATGGATAGATATGTATCACTTTGTTGTAATTCATATGGTGTTGTGCCTGTGTGTAGTATAGTTAATGGGAAGCCTGCACAGTGTTGGTCCCAAGGCCCAAGCACGTTGCACATGGCTCGGCTATTCGGTAAACTACAGTTGCTGCGGAGAATGACGCCTTTCCAAATGCCGATACTTAAAATATTCAACTCTTTATTGGTTTTTTTTTTTGCTAGAAGTTTGTAAAAGCAGCTCTAAGCGGGTTTTAATTTATGCCAAGACTATTAATACTGCGATGTCACCTCCATCTCGAACATCAGAAACTAGATACTCAAGTTTCGTGGTGAGTAAGTCTGCAGATTACGTTGCCCTGGTAGAGCTCAACCGTCCAAAAAAGCTCAATGTATTTAATCGAGAGTAAGAACAGGTTTTAGTTGCTGTACAATAAAAAAAATGTGCTAATCCTTGCAGAACGTATTTGGAGTTACGTTCCGTGTTTGACAAGCTGTCAACAGACTCCTCAGTTCGAATTATCATTCTCACGAGTGCTGGAGAGCGCGCATTTTCTGCAGGTTTGGAACTATCACCAGAGCTTCTTTCTTTTACCAACTCCAGTGATGACTCTGTGTCGGAAGAGACTTTTCGATGGTATAGAAGACGCGATATTCTTGAATTTCAAGACTGTATCAGTTCCATTGAACGCTGTGAAAAGCCAGTGATTGGCGTACCGTTTGGAATTTCTTATGGCTTGGCCATTGATATTCTTTGTGCAACTGATATTCGTATTTGCGCAGAGGATGTGCAATTTTCTGTGAAAGAGGTTGATTTAGGTCTTGCTGCTGATATCGGTACTCTTCAGCGGCTTCCAAAGATCATCGGCTCTGGAAGTTTTTACAAGGAAGTTGTGTTTACTGGTCGTGAATTTTCTGCTAAAGAAGCGTTACAGCACGGATTTGTAAGTTCGATTAGCCCAACAAAGAGTGAGGCACTTGAACATGCTTTTAAACTAGCTCGGATTATTGCTAGTAAATCCCCAATTGCAGTCCAAGGGTCAAAGAAGATGATAGACTATAGCCGTGATCGATCAGTATCCGAGGGTCTTGACTACATGGCCACATGGAACTCGTTCGCACTTGGAGCAGATATGAAGGAATCGATTGCTGCTTTTATTGAAAAGCGATCGCCAAAATATTCTAAGCTCTGAATATAATTAATTCATCCATCGTATTGAACTAATAGTATTTTTGTATGTACATGATCCCCTTTAATATTATCTCATCCTCCCAACATTATGGTACAATTTCTCGCCTCTTAAGTTCCTCATAAACAGCAGCATCAAATCCAGTTCTCATTTTCGATAAATGATAATCAGCAAAACTATTCAGTCTATCAGTCTGAGCTAGTTGTAAATTGTGTTCGCGTAAAGTCGACGCTTTTTTATTAGCCGCGATCAATCGTGATTTCTCCATATCTCGGACTGGTTTTGATCGATGGTCTTTGTCGACATTCTCATATACTAAAGATAAAAGTGGTGCACCCAATGCGCGGGCAACAATATGTCTCCGTCGATCGTCCAGACTGTTCTTATAGTACAATCGAGCTGTATCGTCCCAGGACAGCAAGTGAACACAAGATTTCCAAAGGTATTGCTCCGCTTGACCCATTTGTTTTGTTAAACAAAGCTGTTCTGGATTCTTAGTATATAACATGTAAGGATATATTGTCTCCTCAACGGTACTTCCTGGCACGAGTGCCAACCTTCGGCCTTTCAGGCACGGCTTGCTGATCGGATGATATGACGGCAGCGCTTTTCCTGATCCATATACTGTAAACCTAGCTTCAACAGACTTTATGTAACGTATGGTTTGCGGCAAAATATCACAATTAAACTGAAAACTCAAACCATAAATCATCTGAACGACGACATTCATGTTGCTGAAGTAGTGAAGCTTAGAAGCAGCGCCAAAAAGATAATGAAACGTCATCGAGTCTGGTACGACTCCATATGTTTTGACCAAAGAACTAAAAATGCTGAGCATCCAATCTAACCGGTGCGAAGTAACCAAACTCTTTAAAAAAACGTTAAGCGTTGAAAGGTTGGGTTTTATTCCTTGCTGAATTATCTTATTCATAAACTCCCAAGCTCGGTCTAATTTGCGTTCAGATATGAGATTCTGTATTATAACGATCATTGTTGGTGGTCTGCAAATATCGAAAAACTCTTGTTCGACAGTATGTGCAATAAGCTCAGCAGACACTCTGTCTTGAAGATCTACTACAAAACTGTGAAGCACACTATCGGAAACTTTCAATCCGCATCGCTGCATATGCGATAACACAACTAATTTCTCCTGTAAGTTATAAACAGCTTTCAGTAAAAATATCCATGTGGCCTCATTTGGCATTATATTTTGTCTTTTCATATCCTTAAGACATTGCAAAAAAAATTGTAATCGATTTTTGACAATCACATTTCCATAACCATGTTTATATGTGCCGCTCAGAAGAATATTAAATGTATCAATATTAGGCTTCAATCCACATGTAAGTATGTAGCGATACGTATTACGAGCAGCGTTTAACCTATTGGAGTGCATATAAAAAACTATTGCATAGTTGAACGCTTCCACGGTGTAAGCATGCTGTAGCTTATCCTTCTTCTTTTCAAAAAGAAAAATCAATATGTCATTGACAAGCCCATAGCGTGAGCTAGACCCATACTTAGCGTAGTAGACTTGCGTTATTTGACGTATATATTGTGTAAAAGTAACTTGATCCCAAACCTCTGGAAACTTTGGAATCTCATCCCACACAACTCGCCGGTGAGACGCTACTAACTTTAAAATTCCTTCCGTCGTAAAATTGCTGACTGAATCATATGTCGTATCATTTTTAGGTTGCTCATTTACAGTCGAACGTAAAATCTGTAAACATTCGTTCATATATTCTAAATCTGTTCTTCTGTAAGCTTGCCGTCCGATATCGGTAGTCAACAGGTCTTGTAAAAGCGAGGATTTTTCAAACTGATAAAAATTTGTCAAACTTAATGGTCCTGACCTTGATGCAAAAGCAAATCTCTGCATTCGTGATTTGCGTAAGGCATCAAATATCAGTAATGTGTCTCGTTCGTGGTATTGATTTGACTTTCGCTCGTCAGCGCGCCGTCGAATAGATTCATATTCCGCTAGTTGTGATAGACATTTTAATAAAAAAACTTTACGATCCTCTTTGTCTGCAAATGATTGTAAGTTTGAGCCATTGTCTGTTAAGTCAAATACGCTGGTTGGTTTCGCTGTAGTACTGCTGAATCTATTAGTGCAGCAATAAATTTGTGGTTGTATAAATGGACGTCGAAGCTGGTTGGTAGTGAGCTGTCGAACCCACAAATTTCTCATAAGTAACTGGTCAACTGGAATAAAGCATAATCAGCCTTCATGTCATTAAGTTGTGGTAAAGTTAATCGACTTAGAATCTTGTGAAATTTCTGACAGTTCCATGTTGCAATTGTGGCGGGTTAGGGTAAAACTTACGAATAGAGTCAACAGTTCATTTTTATGCCAATTTTTCAAAAAGAAAAATAATAATAATGTGTTGCGATCTTAAAATATGATTGTAATTTTATGTAATATTGAATTGCTACTTTTTAGGTCCCATAATCTGGTGAAGAGTCACACAGCTCGCAGACATCAAGTCACCGTAACCAACGGACGACAATAGAATCAAGCACTGTCACTGTATATTACATTATATCTTTAATGCTGAAACTATACTATTATATTTAATCTACTTTGAACCAAGTGTCCTTTCAAATCAGGATCGAATCTGGGACTCTGGTCGGAATTGTAGAATTTTTCAGGGGTAACCGGAATATATAAAAAACGATCTTAGGGTGGATAAGCTAAATCTGAACCGGTTGTGTTTACCTTTTGTTACATTGTCAGTCAATGACAGAATTTGTTGTTCAAATTGAATTTGAGTCATGAGTTGAATGGATTCTGTACTATTTCACGAGTTTAAAGAGGGCGTCTAACATGGCGTTTATCAGTCCTGGTGTTAGTATCTATAATACCCGTCGAATACAGGTATGACTTGGTCTTATTGTTGTAATATGCAATAGTCTTACGATTTTAGAAGAAAATTTTGAAACGAGCGCATACACAGAATGATTATCGAGATCATCGGCGTCATAAACACCGAGCAAGGCATACAGACGAGCGCCATTCAAAACTAGAGCATCTCCCAGCAGAGATTCTTGAGCTGATATTTGTATATTCACATTCTTCACAGCTACCATTATGTTCAAAGTATCTAATTCATTTATTTCAAAATAATGTTGCGCTTCGGTTACGGATGCTTCGCGAACTGGTGGCGTGTGGTCCAATGACTGAAGGAATATCTCTGTTTTCGAGACGATTTGTTAGTGTTGATTTGCTTGAACGTGCCCAGGATGATATTAGAATTGATTTTGAGATGGAAACTTTGCCAGATAGCTTAGCACTTCCTCCTTTTACAACCAGAAAGCTAGAGGTGTTTGAATATTTGTTGGTCAAGAAGTTGTCTCCAACAAACCCACTAAAGTGTATTCACACTATTGCTGAATACATGTTGCACCATCCACCAACTTGTGATGAATCGGTTTTGATCCGATTTCAGGAACTTGAGGACAAGGTTTATTCGGTTGCGCTCCAAACAAGTCACAGATGTATTACACAAAGAATAGCATGTCTGATTATGCATTATGGTGGTAAGCAACAATTTGAATCTGAAACGGTTGATTTGTTACTTGAAGCTCGACAGTTTGATCTTGTGAAATATGGAATTAATTGTGAAGTTATTGATGGTGAAGATCAAGAGCTTCGACGAATGGTAACTGAAAGAGATGATGAAAATGCATTTGCATTTCTTATGGGACTACATGGTTGATTGTCATTGTATGTAAGATAGGGCGATGATGGTTGAATTGGTGGAGTTAGGTTTGGTAAAAATGTATTTTAATTACATAAATATGATACAAAAAATTGTGCTCAGATTCTATTTAGCATCACTACAGCACCTTATTCAAAGCTTCACGTCATCAAACTCTTCATCTGGTTCATCCGCATCAACAAACGCATCATCGTCGGTAGTAGCAATACTTGACGCATGAGACTCATCTGCGATATCTTCGTCATCTATTGCCTCTGGTTCGATCACCACGTCCGGCTGTAACGGCTTTTCAAATACTTTTGATGGAATGGACATTTCAGCTGTCTCAGCAGTTGGTGTTGTCGATTCAGTTGGTGTTATCGATTCAGTTGGCATGTCATTAGCAGGTGATTCTGGAACTGGTGGCTCGTCATCAATTGGTGGTGTTGTTGCAACTTCTTCGATTGGGACGGGTTCTGGAATTGACTCGATTGTCACTGCTGCAGGAGGCTCTTTAGGTGAAACTTGCGCGGTATGTTCTTCCTTTGAACTCATTGTCGGCGTGACAGGTTCTGGTGGAACATGTTGTAATTGTTTGACATCATGTATCTGTGGTTCAGCAGGTGGTTTCACTTCAGGCGGCGAGCTTTTCTGAGGGGTCGGAGTTGGAGATACCTGTCTTGCAGACAATCGAGATGTCGGTTGATCTCTAGTTGGTGGTCTCAAACTAGGTTCTGCATTCAAATAGTAAGATCGAACTCCAACGATCCTACCTTCACTCTCACAAGCTCTTAACCATTCTGGACGAACAATTGGAATATTTGATTCCATCGCACGCTCCCATTGAGAACCTCTTCCTTCAACGCAGACAAAGTGTGTAGTATCAATCCGGACACGGTCTTGTAAAGGCTTGGCTCCAATTCTTGAAATTGTCTCTTCGAGCATCGCGCGGTCATCTTCGCTAATGATTCCGGTACAGATTGTAATTCCAGAAAGATCGGTCATCTTATGGGTTTTGACTGTGACTTTATCAGACACATAAACACCTGCCGAGGTGATTAGTTCGAGATGGAAAGTATAAGCGGTATCGACTGACAATCCTGATAACTTGGTAGAAGTATTTGTGAGAGCATTTGGGATCTTGCCTAGTCTGGTATTGTTTCTGAATAGTGATAATGATTTTAATTCTGCAGTTGCCAAATCAATTGGATCCCATTCTAACACGATCGAAGTCTGAGTTGCATTACGAACCCGAAGTTGAGGCCTAATTGGTGATCGTTTTCCATACAATTCGTAAATTTCCGATTGAAGATGTTCAAATTTCTTTTTTTCTGCCTGCTCTGCATCGAAATCTTGGTCACATGTAATTTTAACAATTGAGCCTGCTTGAATCGCAGATGGTAAGAGAATTGAAGGGAACTCGATTAAATGATGGTCAGCAGTTAACAGCACCGCAATGCTGGCATCGAGTTTGCCGACCGTGAGCGAGACTTCAACCATAGCAACAACCTATCAAAACAAAAACACGATCAATCTTTTAAAAACGCTGTAATAGTAGAGAATCAATGATTTGTTTGTCTCTACCGAATTGATGTAATGTGGACATGTAAAGTGATTAGGGGCGAGATTTATGGGCTGTGTGGTATTCGCTCAGGGCCCAGTTACCTAACCAAGCCAGCCCCTGTGTTGATTAAGTATAGTTATTACGTACATATAAGTCTTGAATGTCACTTTAACATTTACTTGCATTGAAGCGCAACGATTAAATTTAAGAAATAGTAGAAGCATGATGAGGTTTTTGTGAATCTATAAAGAAGACTCACAAAACAATATTTGGATCTTATTAAATGTCTTTTGGGGAACTATGTGATCATATGTCTACTCCTCAAAGCGCTTCTCAGCTGCTGCTTTAGACGACTACATTCAAAAATGTGGTTGAGATGGTTGAGATGGTTGATTGGCAATTGATGAGCTGTTTATGTGTTGTTCGAATCCTCGTTTTTTGGTTGCCATTCCATTACTACCAACAAAGAACCGAGGTTGATTTTAATGGCTCCCAGTCAGGCCATCTAAAAAAAGATTGACAAAGACCGATTTTAAAGGTTGACTTGAGTCTTGAGTTATGTCTCTACTAGTAATATAATTAGCATAAGCTTTGGAAGCACTATAAAGCGGATGAGTTGTCTATATTCAAGCAAAAGCAGTTCGCTCAAGAAGGAATTTATGTCACCACCATCTTATCCGCTTTTGAAATTCTAGGGTGGTCACAGCGTTTCAGACGCAAGCAATATAATCAAATCTCGCTAACTACAGCATTGCCATCGTATTAAATCTCTTGGGTTGGTTCAAGAAAGTTAGCGAGAACGTTAGTGAAATAACCTTAAGCTGCGACTGGCGAACTCATCTGTTTCTCGCGTGATGTGATGGAATATGGGGGTGATCCATAGGACAGAACAGCCTAAAAGGCTCGATAGCTTCCACAGTTGAGAAGGAGGAGAAAACAGATAAAAACAATCTGATACATACAAATAGTTTATCATGAACAACCCGAATGCAAGCCCAAGTGGTTGTAGTATGGCTTTGGAGGGCATTAACCACGCACTCGATCCGGCTCGCTCTCGATCGGGAAAATGCAAGCCGGCTTCGATCTGGTTGGTTTAACTAACATCACGACTGCAATTCAGTTAACTAACTCGGCACTAGATTGCTCGATCTGAATTATATATATATATATATATATTATATTTAGTGTGACACGATAGTAGTTATTAAGAGTCGTTGTGGTATGGAGAATAGCTTGCCTTTTTATAGAACTAGTGGCTATTATTCATCAGTCATTGCTAGTTTTCTCATCCCCAGTCCTACGTCATCCGATTCTGGTGCCACTTTTAAAAATTAGACAGGGCGCGCACACGCTCGATCAACAACAACCTATCAAATGCAACGACCTCCTCTTTTTTTTTTCTTTTTTTTTTTTGGCTCGTTTGTTTTAATAATTCCGAGCTGTCTTCGGGTCCAGTGGTTTGAAAATCATCTCTGGACCGAAGCACCCCGCGCGTGCCGGGTATATGAAGTCTGATTATTTTGATGCAACTCGGCAGGTCTGGCTGGACCGGGCCATTGCTGTGGTGCTTATTTGCTTATTGCTTATGCTTTACCCTGGTCGGCTCTGCATGTACATACCGGTCACCACCCATCAAGGTGCATTCAGCAAGCCATTTTCATTATAATTGTGCATTATAATCTTGTCAATCAACAACTGTTTTGCAATTTAATAGCAGCACGTCTGCAGTCTACGACGACACCCACACACACCCCCCTCGCTTCCAGATCTAGAATTGTTGCGACGATGACTGCAACATACTGTAATGTCATTGACGACGCCGACTCACAGGATGGTCGTGCGCTGCACAGAAGCAGTGGTCAAAGTGGTGGTGCACATCTCTCGGTCGAGTGGTGTGTCCTCTTGCTGGACATAGGTTGACCCAACCTGTGCGTTGTCTGCGGGCCGTTGAGTGTCGACATCCATGTCGGAAGGCTGAGGTGTGAATGGAACTGTGTCTGTGTGTTGAAATGCCCAACGTAACAGCGCAAGTGTGATATTTGATTATTGTTGTTATTATATCATATTCATGCTTCAATACATTAGAATAAACCACTCGTATTTATATTCTATCCTTGAGTCTCATGGAATCTTCCACCTACTTCTGTGAAGGTGAGCTCTAATCACAAGATTACATAATGGTGGCGTCAGGATGTCGCCCGGGTCAGACTAGAACTTCCCAGTATTTCCAGCACTCCCGCTTAAGCTTGTGATTCAAGGGAGTGTCGTAACCCGATTAGTGATTTCAGATAATCAACTTGAACTACCGGAACTGGCTTTGTAAGTGAGTCTGCTGCCATTTCAGTTGTCTTGCAGTTCAGGTACTTTGATTTCGTTTGTCATGATTCGTTGTCGTGTGAAATGATATTGAACTGCGATGTGCTTTGTACGAGAGTGAAATTGAGGATTGTGAGCAAGTTTGATTGCGCCATTTTTATCTTCGTAGATTGTGACTGGATTGACCTTGTTTGTGAATGTAATGAAGCCATATAATTGTCTTAACCAAATTGCTTCTTTTGTAGCTGCGCAAAGTGCCATGTATTCTGCCTCTGTTGTTGATGTAGCGACAGATCGTTGTATATTTGATTTCCAGCTTATTGCTCCGTTGCATAGTGTGAAAACATATCCAGATGTAGATCTTCTGGTATTGGTATCTGGTATTGATATCTCTTCCCCAATTTGCGTCTGAATATCCAATAATTTCTTTGTTGCCATTTCAAGTGTAAGTGATTGTTGAGTTTGCTGAGATTTGGTTGACAGCGTTCCAATGTGCATGTGTATAGCAGGAGTTGGACCTTGAGACTTCTCTCACTGCGAATGCTATGTCTGGTCTTGTGCCTGTAACCAGATAATTAAGACTGCCA